>JAAEAF010002225.1:0-50181 GCA_011037195.1 Triatoma infestans
GAGATTTTCCCGAATTGTGGAGCTGCGGCTGGCACTGATGGGTTAGATGCCTCCATCTGGAGGAGTTCACAGACTTTAAAGAAAATGATAGTGTTCACCATGTTTCTGTTGTGGGGTCACTTCCCCGAGGATTTACTGGGGGTACGGACAGTGTTTATACCTAAAGTCGACGCCCCGGTTTCTACAGCTGATTATCGGCCTATTTTGATAACCTCGGTCATCATCAGGCAGCTCCACAAGATATTGGTTAGGCGGATGGAACAATGGATTGCTAACGTGCCGGAGCAGAGCTATTTTGTTCGGGGGAAGGACGGGGTTGGAAATAACGTGCTCAAACTGAAAGCAATTTTGAGAAAAGTGTGGTCCTCGCGCAGGCCTCTGTCGATGGTTAGTGTCGATTTGCGAAAATCTTCGATTCTATCAGTCATTAGGCTATTCTGCCAGTGTTGCATAGGGCGGGGGGGCCGTTCAATGGCTGATTGACTATATTTGTTACTTGTCGGAGCATTCCTTTTTGGCATTGAATTGGAGGGGAAATCATTCGGCTCCAATTAGAACGTCATTGCACAGGTAAAAATGAATCTCTTTTATTTGAAACTTTTTTCCCAAAAAGTTGATTTTAGAGGGTCTAAAGTGCTCAAGATTTGTTCTTTTTGACAGAGGGCGCTTTAGATAGGCTATAAAAAAACCTACAACCTTTTTTATTTTATTGCCCGCCCACAATATTGCATTAAACGCTGCAATATTAAGGAAAATTTGTTAATTTAATTGGAGTAAGAGAAAGTCGTGTGAGTGTTTCATTCCAGATTTTTTTTTCATTTTGCAGATAACTCGTACACACATACTGACGCACATAAATTAATTTCTAAAAAAACACTTTGTCGGACTGACAGGACCTCAAAACACGCATTTCTAGTGAAAACTCAATTTCCATAATTTGACATGATCGCAATACACCCTCTTACAACAATAAGATAAAATAAAAAGAAATGATGGCTTCATTAACATGCATAACGCATCATAACGGTGGTGTAATAGTAGTGAAATATTCATACATATTTTGAATGTGTATAAATTACGTTTAAAAAAAGAATAAAGTAAATATATATATATATATAATCTGGTATTTTATCCGTCGTAGCATGCATATTTCATACATCAACGACAAACAACAAATGTACGATACATACATCAACAAACCAACAAGTGTCGAGTGTAACAGAAACACTGCGTTGAAGTGTACTCTCAACAGGAACTTGGTGAATTTGTTCTATGAATAAAATACCAGATATTATCTAGCATTACGGACCCTATCCACTTATTCAAGAAATATATATACTGTTAATATATAAATATATATTGGGGTGTCCCAAGGTATATGGATAACGACTTTTTCTCGGAAACTAAGATAGCTAGAAAAAAAACTAAAAAATACGTGCCCCCGTAATTTAATTTGCAAATTTGTTTTGGTGCTTCGAGAAGCGAGATCCAAGCACCAACTTCATTTTTTCAAATGGGGAGGTGTGGTTTTTATTTAAGAAAAAGAGTCCTCTATTTTTTGTAAGAAAAATTTACTTGAACGGTTTTTTTTCTCTGAGTGATATTTTACAAGTTATGAATGAAAACATGATTCCTATAAGAAATTTCAAAATGATATTATAAAGGTTTTTTGATTGAATAAGAAGAAAAAGTACATAATTTTTATTATAAATTTTACTCCTCATAATTACAGATCTTGCTCGAACTGGCCTTCACCATTAGAGATGTATTTCTTTGGCCGTAAGGTACAATTGGCAGGAAAAAGCATGTGTATGCATCTCTAATGGTGGAGGGTAATTCCAGCAAGATCTGTAATTAATGAGGAGTAAAATTTAAAATAAAATAGTACTTTTCTTCTTATTCAATCAAAAAACCGGTATAATATCCTTTTGAAATTTCTTATAATAATCATGTTTTCATTCTGTAAAATATCGCTCACAGAAAAAAACCAATCAAGTAAATTTTTTTTAAAAAAATAGAGGAATCTATTTCTTAAATAAAAACCATACCTCCCCATTTAAAAAAATGAAGTTGGTGCCTGTATCTCGCTTCTAGAAGCACCAAAACAAATTTGCAAATTAAATTTGGATTTCTAACAAAAAAACTACGGGGACACGTATTCTTTAGTTTTTTTTCTAGCTATCTTAGTTTCCGAGAAAAAGTCGTTATCCATATACCTTGGGACACCCTCTATATATAATATTGCTTTTCGATATTTAATACTGAATTATATCTTCCAGTTGTATTAAAAATTAATTAATATATTCTACTATTATATTTAATTAGTAACTTTACTTAATAGAAAAAAAAAAGACTGTTACAAAACTAAAATAAAACAAAAAAAAAGTTATGACATTCTAGAAATATGAAACTTGGCAACAGTAAGAAACTCTACAGTAATACTAATGAACATTTAAACGCACATATATATGTACAGACACATAATATATAAAGTTAAACAGAGGGGACATGTTATTTTGACATAAATGTTTGTATATCTTATATACCATTTCTATCCTTGGTGTGTTTGCGAGGTATTTTGTTAGTACTTTACGAGTCACGCAAACTTTAGGTCCACAGTACCGAGTAATAAACAGTGAAAAATCTACCTTCCAAGGTTTCGTAAATAAATCTTAAAAAAAATGAAAAGTGGTGTGAAAAAGTCACACGACTTTTTTTTACTGCAATTTACATAGTTATAATTAAAAAATTTTCCTCCAAATTCGCTAATTGTTTAGTAGTCTTCAGTCATTATATATACCGAGAAATCTAAATTGTAGAAACGCAATTTTTGAGGAAAGCTCAAACCTCAGTCCTTCCCAAAAACCCATTAAATGAATTTTCTGAATGCTTAGTTAGTACACTAAGTTAACGAAATCCCTTGGTATCTTCATTGCAGAAAAGTATAAAAACGGTTCAGTAAAGTCACATTTTCGCTTCAAAATTCGGAATTTGGCATGATAGAATCAACTTCTCCAAAATCCTCCTAAAATGAGCTGTTTCCACAGAAAAATGTTACTAATAAGAGTTGTGATGGATGCAAGAAACTTGAAATAATATTAAATTTTAAATGAATATAAATTATCAAAATAAGTTGCGAAGGGACCAGCCAGGTAATACGAATACCGTTACTAGGAATGTCCAAGAACCTTTATGGCTTTGTTCTGACCCCTTCTACTAACAAGGGAGGCACTAAACGGACAAAGAGAAGAGATATTTTAGGACAGACTCGTTCTAGCTACTAAAGTGAAAACATCAGTGCCAGTTCTTCCCCACAATTATATGTAAATAAGCTCTTAATATCATCAGTTTAACTTGTTGCTATTACTTTGAAGAGATTAGATTTTATTATTATATAACACCCCCCAGTGGTGACTGCTCAATTAGTACCTAAACGTTCATCTCTTTACTTTACAAACTTATAAGCCCTTTTCACTAAAACGCTCGAGCTACACACTACCACTACTACAAATACAACTCCACACCATTACATTACATTGGTGCCAGCTGTTTGGGATATTTTCAACGAGAATCCACAAATTTACAAGTACGTAAAAATTTCAATTTCATAATTAAGCAAATTATCCATAAGATAATTTGATTGTTTTTTAATTATTTTTTCAGCGGAAATATCTTCAATATTTCCCATTATTGAATTTTCTAGTGAATTTCATTTTTAAATTTTTGTAATTGTACCACTTGTACCTCAATCCCTTTCGAATTTTGAATTTATGAGTGTACTTAATAGATCCCAAATTATAAAGATATTACGCGATAATAACCTTTCTGTTGGAGGCAATTTACTCCAGTTACGGAGACGTCTTGAAAAATATAATCTTTCCCCAAGCAATTCGTTCACTGACAAAATGTATAAGATTAATGGACAAGACATGGGCATTGACGCTGCTGTAGAATATTTACTTGCGCAGCAGCAATTAGCAAATCCTCCAATTAATAATCAACCTAGTCCCTTAAGGAATTTGCAATTAATCAATAGCTTACCTACCTTCGATGGCGAAAATTCAGCCAAAGTTTCAGATTTCCTTGACCAAATTAGCCATTGTGCTAGTCTTTCTGGCTGGGACGACGCAGCTAAATTAGAAATATTAGCACTTAGACTCTCAGGGTCTGCAAAAATCTTTTACGACACCCAGAAAGCGGAATTACAACGCCAGGGTACAAATATAACGTATCCTCTAATTTCTGAGCGACTTCTAGCCCGATTTCGTAAGGAAAAAACACCCTTAGTCCTCTTACAACAGATGACTAATATTCAGTCCTTGCCCACTGAGTCTCCTGAAACATTCGCGGATAGGATTAGACATATCCAATCCGCCATTCATCTAAAAGCTCAAGCTAACCCACTCGAGGCCTTACAAACAATATTAGATAAACTGGCCACTGATGCATTCTTGAAGTCACTTCCTCAACCGCTTCGTAATGAGGTGCGAACGAAGCTTCCACAAAAATTAGATGAAGCACTTTCCTATGCCAATGCCCTAAAAGAAGTTCAGGCTTCTGAAACAAACCCCACAGTTTTCGCTGTTACTTCAAAAACGACCAATAATCGCACACCCCCATCTCCTTGTCGTTTCTGTGGACAAATGCATTTCCACAGAGAATGCCCGCATCGAAATAAAAGTCAGAAGCCAACATTAAAGCCAACTTCCACTCGTAGAGTTTTTAATCTAATAAAGAACAGGCCATGCCGCTATTGTTCCGGTCCACATTTTGACGTGGACTGCACCAACAAATTCAGACAAAAACCTCGTACTAACTTTGGCAAAATGCCTAAGAAATTTAATATTCCTCCAAACCTTAATCACAGAGCAAATTAATCACAGAGCAAATAGTAATAATCGCTATAATAATAATAATAATCAATATTATAGTAATAATCATAGTCCTCGAATTAATTCAAACAATTCGCGATTTAACCCTTATTCAGATAGACCCCAGTATAGTGATAATAATAATAATGGTAGCAATAACCTCCAAAATAGGCCCACTTGCCAATTTTGTTCTAAATTTGGACATACGGCTCGAACATGTTTCCAGATACAGCCAAAAAACGGTCAAGCCCACAGCCGCTCTCACGAACGGCTGATGTTATGACCTTGGCTCTCATACCTGCTTTCACCAATTCTGATAATTTGTTAGTAAATTTAAGAATTGGCAAAAAATTTATTCGTGCCCTTGTAGACACTGGAGCTAGTCACAGCCTAGTGGATTCCAGTTTTTGTCGAAATAATAACCTTCAGTATTCCAACATTATTTTAAAATCTCTGACTAACCAAGTAATACCTAATTATGGCATCACGTCCCTTCGTTTGCATGCGGACAATGTCAAAAATTCCAATTTTTCTGGCGAATTCATAGTTTCGCAATTAAAAGGCAATTTCCAATTAATACTAGGTAGAGATGTCCTTTCATTAAATAGGGCAATTATCAATTTGCGCACACGTACACTAACACTCAATAAATTCAACATTCCATTTTCAAATAGTGCTCAAACGCACCAAATCAATTCGATTCAACAGCTACCCTTACCCAAAACCCTGCAGCTTCGCCACAAAATTATAGTGCCACCTCGCGCACACATAATACAAACACATACACTATATACAAAAATTCCTCTCGACACACAAATTCTGCTTACACAACACAATTCCTTACCTACGGGTCTCTACATGCCCAATTCTATCGTACATATTGCTAACAACACATGCACCATCAACCTTATAAACACTACCTCACACGAAATTGCTATTCAAAAACACTTTCCAATCGCTCATATCGAATACGATTTTGAAACAGACTTACAGACTCACACCATAAACGCAGTACAATCTGCCAATCAAACTAACACAAACGAAATCGCTCTATTTCAACAAGAACTTCTCAACAAATTAACGCATCTCTCTTCTCAACAACAACAACAAGTTCTACATGCCCTCACTCCTTTTTATGACGCTTTCACACACGACAACAATTTTCAAACAAAATTTTCTGGAGTCACTCACCACATTGACACAAAAAATCATGCCCCTGTGTCCAGCCGCCCCTATAAGATAGCCCACTCCGAGGCTCCCATCCTCAAGGCCCTCATACAAGACAATCTTGATAGAGGTATAATAGAGGAAAGTAAATCCAACTGGGCTCACCCCGTCATACTCATTAAGAAAAAACACGCTGACCACACTAAAGTTGATGTTACAGACATTACACAGCTCCGAAAACAATACAGGTATGTGGTTGATCTTCGCAAACTAAATGCCATCACCACTTCCGAAATTTACCCGCTCCCGGATATACAGCATATCCTATCCACACTGAATGCCACCCGTTTCTATACCACCTTAGACATCAGTGGTGCCTTCCACGGCATCCTCCTTGACGAAGCATCTAAAGAAAAGACTTCCTTCGTCACTAATTTCGGAACCTATCAATTCAAGGTTCTTCCCTTCGGTTTAAAGAACGCCAGCAGCGCTTATCAGCGTTTAATGGACAAAATTATGTCCGGATATACTGGTGACATCTGCCACACCTTCATAGACGATATACTCGTCTTCCATGGGAAAACCTTCGACGAACACCTCCATGCATTATTAAAAGTAATGAAGCGTCTCCAGGCCGGTAACTTGTGTATAGACTTGGGTAAATGTCAATTTTTTAAAGACAGCTGTAAATATCTGGGTTATGTAATTAGTTCTAACGGAATAAGACCCGACGAAGAAAAATTAAAATCGGTTAAGAATTATCCAGTACCTCGTAAATTAAAAGACGTCAGAGCATTTTTGGGTTTCATAGGTTTCTATAGGAAATTTATCCCCCAAATTTTCTGAGCTTGCCAAGCCACTTACAGACCTTACAAAGAAAGGTGTAAATTTTCAGTGGACACAAGAGCGTCAAGACGCTTTTCAAGCTCTCAAATCCACCTTAATATCTCCACCAGTTCTAGCCTATCCAAATTACGACCATGAATTCATCCTTACTACGGATGCAAGTAATATAGGTATTTCCGCAATTCTAAGCCAAAATATTAATGGCGATGAAAGGCCCATAGCGTTTGCTTCACGTGTGCTTAATGAAGCAGAATCCAAATACTGTACTACCGAACGTGAATTGTTAGCCATCGTCTTTGGGTGTAAAACCTATAGATATATCTTGTATGGCTACAGATTTAAGGTAGTTACAGACCACGCAGCCCTCCAATGGCTCAAAAACATCAAAGATAGCCACAATAAGCTCTTCCGTTGGAGCATGAAACTGGCAGAATTTGATTTTTATATTGAGCATCGTTCCGGCAAGAATATTGCTCATGCGGACGCACTTAGTCGATACATAGGCTGCATTCAAGCCGAAACCGATGAATACTATCCAACGATAGACCTCCTGGAAGTCCTAGAACTTCAAAGTAATGACGCTGAATGTCAGAAGTTACTTCAAACACCCCACTATTCCTTAGACCAACAGGGTTTAATAGTGCATACTGTTGACAATTGCACGCTAGTGCCTAACTCTATGCGTGATACCATCATGAGATTATTTCATGACAATCCTCTCTCGGGACACTATGGTATTCATAAGACATATGACAGAATAAAAATGTTCTTCACTTGGCCAAATATTTCTACTGATGTGCAAAACTATGTACAAACATGTCATAGTTGCGCTACTAGTAAGTCGCATATTCCTCACAAACCTCCCTTGGGTGATTTTCAAGAGCCAACGAACGTATTTCAGGCTTTATCTATAGATGTAGTAGGCCCCATGGAAGGTTCCACTAATCCAGACACAGGTGAGGAATACAAATACATCCTTACCATTATCTGCCAGTATTCTCGCTTTCTCGAGATGTTTCCCATGACAAATCAAAAGGCTGAGAATATCGCGCGGATACTTGTAAATGAAATTTTTACCCGTTATGGCACACCCAAGTACCTACTATCAGATTTAGGTACCAATTTCACTTCTACCATAATACTTCAGATCTGCACCCTATTGAAAATCCGAAAAGTTAACACTACTCCCTACCACCCTGCTTCCAATGGCAAATTGGAACGTATCCATAAAACTATAGCTCGTAGTATCTCCCACTACTCACAAAACCAGTGGCACAGATATCTACCACTTATAAAAGCTGCACACAATTCAAGCCCAAATACCTCGACAGGCTATTCTCCTCATGAACTCATATTTGGGAGTAAGTTCAAATTTCCTTGGCTAGTAAACTTCCCATCCCGTGACCTCGATAATTTTAATATCCACACAAGGACATTGTACAATAAAATTAAAGAGGTACGCGCTTCAGCTAAGGAAAATAATGAAAAGGCAAAAGTTACTAGAGCCAAATATTATAATCGGAATGTATCTAAACATCAATTTCAGGTTAATGACAATGTTTACCTCAAAATTTTCAAACCTCAGGGCAAATTTGGTCATAAATTTTCTGGACCTTACAAAATAGACAAATTATACCCCAACCATACTGTACGCTTACGTATGGAAGACGGTAAAAAAGTAGTACATCTCAGTAAAATTAAAAAGGCATATATAAGGAAAATGCCACAATCCCAAAATAAACATCCTATGGTACTTCGAGACAGACGTAAAACATAAAACACTAGAAATCATTCTCATCCTACATGACACAATTCTCAACCTATTCTCAATCTACAAACTACACCACATGTATATATTTAATTAATACCATATAATTAATTGCCATATAATTAAGAAGCTTATTCACCATATAAAAAAAAAAAAAAAAAAAAAAAAAAAAAAAAAAAAAAAAAATGCATGTAATCAATTAATTAGTCTTAAGAACTAAAATGTATATATTTTTTTGCAGAATCCAAAATGAACAGTAAACTTATTGCTGCTTAGTTAACACACTTTTCTTTCTGTTCCAGCGACGACGACTCAGTGCAGAAATTGAGAATTTTATCAAATATTTGACATTGACCTTGATTTAGTATAAATTTTTCATTATACCTAATATTAATAAGTTATGTATTTGTTTTTTGCAGATTTAATGGTCTAAAGCATAATACTATATAGTTTGATGTTTTGATGTTTATTTAGATATTCATATGTATCTAAATTTTTTCAGTTCGCTTTAGAAGAAAACTGCATTACCTTATTTGTTTATATATTTGTCGATCTTTTGATTTATTAATCTAACATTTTTCTAATATTTAATTGTTTTCTTAATGTATGTTCAAGGTACCTAGAAAGCACAGCATAGCTGAATAGCTCTTGGATTACGACGGCCAAAATATGCATGCATACCCCACAAAGTAGCTACTTACCTTAATAACTTATTATTTACTTCAATAGAATAATATGTCTTAATTAAGAATTTTAACTATAAGAATTTCTATAAAATTAAGTGTTCAGCAATATTTTAATTTAACATTATTTAATTTTAAATTTCTCTTTCCAGAATCAAACTTCTTCACAGCTACATCATTGCGTGTGTATGCATGAATTGCATGTCTATGAATGTATGCATGAATTGCATGTCTATGAATGTTGCATGAAAATAGCATGTTAGCCATGTATTTGTATATACATAAATTAATTTTGTGTTTAAAAGAATTAGTTTCAGATCAAACATTCTACAAAAGGAATTGATACTAAACTTCGGATTCCTCATAATCCTATAATCCTCCTACAAACACACATAAAACTAAACTAAAACAAACAAACTTTTAAACTAATAATGAATCGATGAATTCGCTACGTATACTAATATTACCCCAACCACACACTGAGTACGATCACAATTATAACCTATGATCATAGTAAATAAGACTACACAAACTGAAAATTATATATATCTGTTTGCAAATGCAACAGTTGTCGATGTACAACTAGGTTAACAATTTCGTTCTAGGACACCAACTAACTGCACGTATTTCCAAAGGGAAATAACAAAAATATACACAAATATGCCTGCACATGCAGCAATTAATAAATTAGACACAAATATTACTTCAAGATGGACAAGAAAAGGACGCCAACTGGACTTATTCCAAATGGAATACTCACAAACTGCACAAATTTCCAAAGGAAATAAACTTACACGACATTTCCAAAAGGAAATAAAATAACACCACAAATTTCCAAAGGGAAATTGACTAACGACCCAACATTTCCAAATGGACAGGGATCAACAACACAATATTTCCAAATGGAAATTGAAAACATACTTAATCACATAAACAAATCTTTAACTAGAATCTTAACACCTTATCTTACTAATTAGCTCTCTTCTAAAAACCTTATTCAATACCTTTCCTTCATTTTTTGTTTTGTTTTGTTTTAATGTATTTTTATCACCACACTAATAAATAGATTTCGTGGTGCTATATATGTATTTTATTAAACTTGTTCATTTAAATTTTACTGCTTACTTATTTATTACTATAAATTTTTCTGTAATGTATCTATAATTATTTTGAATTATTTAAGCAATTTTCGTTTATATAGAAACACTTCAAGAAAAACATATGCATTTTCGTTTATATAGATTCATATTAACAAAAACACATATATGCATATAGAGTCACTTCAAGTACTCAAGAAATTACATCCATCACCATCACTCAGAAGCCTATATTGTCTACCATTGCCAGTCACTTCTTCATCAGCAACACTCTCACTCGCCAAGCAGTGTTCGCCTATCATCCTACCACCACAACAACGCTCACCCACTCACGCAGCGTTCGCTCGAGTATAAGATATCCAAACACACAGCAACGCTCACACCTCAAGCAGCGTTTGCTCCAGAAGAAGATGACTGCAGCCTACAACACACAGCCACTTTGCAGAGGCTACACACACGCCTCTCACCTGACCAGAGGATAACCTTCAAGCCTCTACAACTCTAGATCACCTCCCAAATTTTTCGTGCCGAAAAATTTCTCCGGGAGGGGGGATAATGTGATGGATGCAAGAAACTTGAAATAATATTAAATTTTAAATGAATATAAATTATCAAAATAAGTTGCGAAGGGACCAGCCAGGTAATACGAATACCGTTACTAGGAATGTCCAAGAACCTTTATGGCTTTGTTCTGACCCCTTCTACTAACAAGGGAGGCACTAAACGGACAAAGAGAAGAAATATTTTAGGACAGACTCGTTCTAGCTACCAAGGTGAAAGCATCAGTGCCAATATCAAGTTTATTCCATTTAAATTATAAGCATATTGTTGTTAACTTAAATTCTATTAGAGAATATATCTTTTGAAAAACAGTGCGACTTCATTATTATTGCAAACACTTCATTCTCTTTTAAACTTACAAACTTATAAGCCCTTTTCACTAAAACGCTCGTGCTACACACTACCACTACTACAAATACAACTCCACACCAAAACATTACAGAGTTATAATGGGTTTGAGAAGGAGAGAAATTGGATTAGATAGACAAATGAACTGGAAGTAAAGCTGAACACTGTATAATAGCAAAGTAGCACAAACTGCCTGGACATTACACTAAAATGTATAAAATAGTACTGAGAGATTTAGGGTGATGTAACAGCAACCAAAGAGAGCAAAGAGAAGCTCAACCACTCTCTCGGACTCGAATGGGACAAGCTGTATAAATATAGCGACAGAGAGTCCATAAAAACAGAGCTGAACTCAGTTCAATACATCCAATTACTACGTGTCATTTTCTTACCTCTCTACCTTAAACATTTCTCTATTGTAAAGTCCAGGCATTCTGTATCACTTAATTAATAAATATATTAGTTAACCAGTGTTAACCAAGTCTTCTTCTTAATTCATCAACCACACAAATTCTCTCCACCTAACACATCCATTATAGTGAGAAAGAAAAAGGTTGTTGACGCGCTGTGAATGCTGTATGAACTCTGCTGCAAGACTCTCGGTAGATTCCCTCCTATTGCTAACACCGATGTATTTAAACAAATTCTCCCACTCTAGACTGGCCGAAACTAGAGAGTAATCCTGTCAAAATTTATGTCTCTCTCTCTTTCTCTCTCTTCTATCGACCCCTCTTTCGGATCATTTTACATCATCCCCTCTCCTAAAGAAATTTTTCATATGTGAAAAATTTGAGCGTAATGCTGGCTGATGTATGTTTGTAGCACATTTGGTTTTGCTACGAGTTTGTAGGATCCGATGAGAGGAATCCTTATTACATAACTCCACACTATATGTGCAACTAATGTACCAAATTTAGAGAAAATTGCTGAAGCTGGGTTTGTGAGAAAATCATAAAAAGATTATTGCTGTTAACAAAAAGGGTATTTATTCGCACAAGAAAGCTTAACCTTGCTTATCCACTTCTCCAAAATCCTCCTAAAATGAGCTTTCCCTGAAAAATGTTTCTAATAACAGTTATAACTCTCCACATATAAACTTAGGTAAATATTGTATCAAATTTAAAGAAAATCGCTGGAGAAAATCACAAAAAAGTAAAAACAAATGTATTCGTTAAAGTAGTACTTCCATTTTTCCGAGTTTTAACAAAAAATTTATTGTGAGCTCTTTAAACGAAACTGTAACGAAATATCACGTTTGATCTTATTACAACCATAATCCTACCTGCCCTTTTACAATTACAAAACTCTCGGGGTGATTCTCAAATTTGATTTTACTTTTTGCCTGATAAAAAAAACTTTTGTTCATCTGGATCTTCATTTATAAATGGGCCAGTTATAAGAACCCTTTGAAATGACCTCTCTGGCAATTCTTGCAATCACGAAATCAAATTAATTGCTATTAACAAAAAAGGGTATTTATTCGCTTATTTGCATTTGATCACAAACTTATATTTCTACTTTGGATTTGTCAGAGTTCTGAATTTAACAATATAAAATAAATGAATTATATATATTGGACACATACTTGTATTGAAATATAACATACAATTTTATTGTGGCTAAAAAATAATTTTTTTCATATTGTAAAGTTTTTCCCTCTAAACTAGCTACTGCAACTAGTTTCAAGTGGGTTCGTTTAGATAAAATACTCTAAACTTCAATAAGGAAAACACCAATTTATTGTTTTACATAATAAATTATAAATACAACACTTAATAATAATTAATTCACAGTTAAAACCACAAAAGTTCACTTTGTTCACTTTTTATACACTTTTCACAAACGTGCACTTCGATTGTAACAAGAAACTCTCTCAATTCTCTGTTTCCCACTATTTATACCGGTGGAGAAGGGTCTAGAAGATTATAGATTGTTCTAGAAAGGGCTAGAGCGCGCAGCCAGCGCTTCCTAGCGGCCACAAGGAGAACTTGAGGTACCTGCTTTCTCTCCTAGATGGCACCAGTGGCTGTGATACAATATTTAAAATTCAGAAATTAGAGAGTTTACAGTAACATATTTGCAGATTCTCACATGTTTTCTGAAATCAACATAATTTTTTCTTTTCAACAAGAAAAAAGAAAGCAAAATTTATTTTTCACCAAATGGTACGTTAAAATCTTTGTTATTTATTATAAGAAAAATATTAATAGATGATGTTTATTATATCTAAGGATAAATAAACTTCTTTTATACAAAGTATTCTTCATTTATTCTAAAATACAGAGGTGAGGTCACATAGCTCCTGGGTAATTTTGCCAATAAACAGTAATAAAGGTTAAGGTAAAATACCCTGGTAGTCAGTAACCTTGGACATCGCACGAGTCATACTAACTAGAACTCTCTGCCTAGATAAGTGATCTAATACTTGGCCTCACAGGAAAAATATTTGACTTCAGCGGACTTTGTAGTAAAAAAAAAACAATAGTTAGATGTTACTATATTTTGTTATATTATAGGAAATGATTTTTTTTTTTCATTCAAAGCGCGTCAATATCTATGGTCATTGGCGCCCGGAGCCTTCTCAGTGCATTGCCGGCCCCAGACAGTGTTCTCTCATTACGGACAACACTGTCCATCACCGAACAGTGAGCTATAGAGGGTCCTAGGAAGAAAAAAATCTCGGGCAGCACAGCTGGACTCGAACCCAGATCCTCCGCGTGGGAGTCCAGTACTCTGACCAGTTAGGAAATGCTATTCCCTTACCTTAGGAAATGATTGAAGTGTTAATAATGTATTGTGGACTTACTACTGGGTGAAGTAGGAACAAATCCATCTTGAAGTTTCTCTCTGGATAAAACAAATAATAGCATATTTTTATTTCAAATTTACGTAAGCAGTGAATAACTATTATGAGAGCCAACAAAAGCGTACTAATGATCATTTAGATTTCATAAAAAAATCTACTAAATTGCACTTTATGATTGCACTCTTGCAATCTGTTATAAACTTCTTAGCAAAATGTTTTTAATAGATTTATGCAGTACCTAAATGCAACTTAGAGTTCCAGATTTTTTATCTATTCGGTCTGTAATGGTACTTAATGTGCCGTAGCCAATTTAAACTTAAATAATTGAGTCATGTAAACTATTCTATGATATTTGGTGGATTATTCAACAAGAAGCAAGGTAAGATTGTCCGAAAGTCCTTGGTGATTATTTACGGAAGAAGGTATTCTATTACACTCAGTTGTGTTTACATTTTTAATAGACCTAGACATTTTTACATCAACATTCCTATATATTGTACTTTAACTATTCATCTAAATGATAAACGCTTATCTATTCCAATACACTAGAATATTTATCACTTTTTATTGTTCTTCTTTTGTCGTGCGAAAAATAGCAACATTTATTTTTTTCATGTGATAATATCAGTTTTAATGTGAAGGACGTGTTTGTTAAAGTGGAAAATTAGTTGAAAATGAACATGAAAACAAATTTAAACAAGTCTATTAATAAATAAAGAAATTAGTTGAGGAAATTTCAAATAAATATCCTGTTACAAAGGTGAATGAACAAATATTTACTGCCCCGGATATCGTTTTTATCAGTGTCACAAGGTAGTGGGTTTGTAGTGTAACACGAGCAGTTTTGAAAGGGCGTATGTGTGTATATGTTTCAGAAATATTTATGTATGAGAGAGATGTTTAAGTAATAATGAATAAGATTCCACTTGTTTAAAATAAATAATTTGACCTATAATTGAATTCAGATACTTTATAAAATAACAATTACAAGTTAATTGTAATAAATGAAATAAGCTTATAAATACACAAAAACTCTCGCAACTAAATCTTCTTGCTTACTGAATTGATTTTAAACACAAATGTTATCGTAACATTAACTGGCACTGAGATTCTGAATGATTGGTGTGTCAACTCGTTGAACTGCTGAATGATACTACTACTTGATAGCTAAAAACTCACGCTTTATATATATATATGATTTCTTGAAGGGGGTTGAAGTACAATAGAGTGTCAAGTGCTTTGACTTCTTTAACCCCCCTCAAACTTATAGTGCCACTGCCCATGAAAGGCCAAGGCTTGCCAGGCGACATTTGAATAGGGCGGGCGTATGGTAAGCATGCTGCAGTTCCCACGCCGTTTAGTTCCGGCCTTCGGCTATCTAGGGCGCTACTAAAGTAGCTTCCTACTTTTTATCACGATGCTGGGTCAACACCGATTTTGTCCTGTGACTTCTTTAACGGTGACTAGATACTTAGGTTTGACCCTTTTGTCAGCCAACGTACAAATCTCCCTTAAACTGATATATTAATCAGCATAATTTCTTGCTTCTGCCTCCATCACATATCAATTTTAATTTGTTTAACTGGCGGAAATTATTAACAATGAATTTGTAAATTTTTTGTTTTAAATTCAGATTTTACTTTATTAGTTAATGTTGGAATATCTGGCATATTGTTATTTAATACTTATACTATATTCACTAATATAATTATTAAGTAAAGTCGGCATTTTTTTAATGTTGCTTTAGTATAGGACAATTGAACAAGAATAAAGTAAAAAGGTCAGAATTTCCAGGATTGCCGTTAACTTACTCAGATATTTGACTCATTGTTTGTCTTTTCGATTTGGCCTCATTTGACTGTCTCTTATTGAGGTAAAAGAAGTACTGCTATCGTGTCAAATTTTCGAATATGAGTTTACATCATCTTACCCCGTCTCTTCCTTTTTCTAATATATTCCGCTGCATTTGATACAGTTATTCTGTACATTCGCTACATGCTACAGCTATTCTCTCTTCCCACTCAGTTCCTTCCCAAGCCAGCCAAAATATCCAGCAACACCTTAACCTTCTTGAAACCTGGTTTCATAATTGAAAAATAAAAATAAATGTACAAACACCTGTCCACATCAATCTGTCAACTCTCAAAAAATCGGTTTCCCCACCAGTTTATCTAAATGGCATTACCATTCCTCCAGCTGACACAGTGTGATACTTGGCAAGAGATTAATATAGAACCCACATACTCGACTAAAACGACAGAATGTAAATTACTTTCTAGACTACTTGACCGCAGATCAAACCTTAACGTGGAGCACAAACTGACTATTTACAAGACACTATTAAGACCGATATGGACATACGGAGCAGAATTGTGGGGCTCAACTAAACATGCCAATACCAAACAGATACAATCAGTACAATCAAAAATTTGACATAAAATCCTTGATGCTCCCTATTACATTTCTAATCATATTATTCTTAATGACCTTCACATCCCTTTTGTGTAAGATCTTATAAAATAACACTACCTCCACTAAAGATTGGACAAGAGACCTCCAAGAATGTGAGTGTAAAATTCAAAAAGAAAGAGTTTCACAACTGGGTAATTACTTTATCAAGGTGTATAACAAGTTAACTCACTCCTGTAATCATCAAATTTATTTGTTGCGACATATTGTAGTTTATTATTATTATTATTATTTTTTTTTGTAATTTTAATTTAAAGCGCGTCAACATCTATGGCATTGGTGTCCGGTGCCTTCTCAGTGCACCGCCAGCCTCCGGACAGTATTCTCTCGATACAAACACACTGTCCATTACCGGCTAGTGAGCTGTAGGGGCTACTAGGAAGAGAAAATCAGCTGGACTCAAACCCGGGACCTCTGCGTGGAAGTCCAATGCGCTAACCACTGAGCTACTCCTTTCCTTATATTGTTGAAGTTGTATATATTACTTATAAAAAAAAAAAAAAAAAAAAAAAATGCATTTACAGCATATTGTATACGAGAAAGGAATACATATCGATATAAAACTTGATAAAATATTCTAACATACTCGTCTACTAAAAGATTTAAACTTAGAGAACTTTTGTAAAGAAGATACATTGAGTGACTTCATATAGAGGAATGCCAAGGACTTCTAATGTAGTAAAAGAAATATTAGATTTTATTCAAACGCCATAAAGATATGTATGGTTGTATAATGTAGTTCATAAAAAATAAAAAAAATAAAAAATATATATATCATAATTATAATAATTCTCAGTCCTAATTACTAAAATATATCTTTAAACCCGTAAATATTATTAAATATTTAGTTGATCTTTATTTTGCATACATTGTAGCATTAATTGACTGTAAAAGAGTGAGGATCTGCCTACACAAAGTGGTCAAACTTAGCCTCTGTAAGATTATAATGAGATTAAAAGTTGAAGCAGAAAATCATGTTTAGGTTTATCCGCTAAATAACTTTTTTTTGCAGCTATTTAATAATGTAAATTTTATTAAACTAAAAGCAGTACCTCACTAGTGAGGTAAAATTTTTTTTATTCACCAATGAGATAAAGTAATTATTCAACGCCATCATTACGTATTTAGTCAATGTTCATGTAAATGGTAGCAATAATGAAACAAGCAAAAAATTAGTTGGCTAGGGCCAAAGAAGAAACTTTTTATTTTTAAAAGTTTATTCCACATTTCGGACACCTTTGGTGTCCTTCCATAGGAACTGTTAACGACGGATGGGGAGTTAAATGTACAAAGACTAACGGTCAAACATAACCATTGTTTATATTGGAATCAATAATAGTTAAGTAATGTAAAAATTCTTTCCTACAATTTAAGTTTAGTAATTACTTCACTATTTTTAAGTTGACTATTAAAAAAAATAATAAGTATTTACCTTACGCTTTAAATACTTTAAACTGAAATAACTTTTCGTAAGGTAACCTACAATGCTTCATTAAGTAATTAAATTGGAGAGCGAGAAGGAATTTAAATTGGAAAACATTCTTCCAGAAATAAAAAAAAAAAACAGCGACAAATTTAGTTGGAAGCGTTGATTTCTACACAATCGACGAAAATTTATATGAAACTAAATTTCAGGGATTGATGAAATTTCACAGAATGTGGAAAAAAAGAGACTTAAAATGTAATAATAGTATAATTTTAATGAAATTTAAAAAATAGGAGGGGTGGAAACACTCATACAACTTTCTGTTATCCCAGTTTTCAAAATTATAATTGACAAATTTCACAGTTAGTGTACCAAATTTAAGGAAATTAGTCGGAGTTCGTCGAAATTTCTCGAAAACTGAAAATCAGTACAATAAAAGCGCACTTTCGGTTTACTAATTTCCTTGAAACTCAGAATTTTGGCCATCTATTTATTTCTAATTAATTTTGTTTAGATGATAGAATTGTATAATCAACTAATGATTAGCACTTCAGAGAAAAACATAACCCCCACCATCTCTCCCCTAAAATTGCCATTAAATGAATTTTCCCAGACAAATGTTTTAAATAAAAGTTGTAGATCTTTGTATGTTTAGTTTATATATGAAGTTTCAAGAAAATCGTCGGAGCCATTTTTGAGAAAATAGCGAAAAAGTGTAAAAAATCATTTAATAAAGTGGTAAAGTAAACGCACTTCCGGTTATCCGATTTTCTTCAAACTCGAAATTTCCACAATATATTCAATTCTAATTAACATTATTTAGATTACAGAATTATCTAATAAACTGAAATACTACTTTAGATGAAACCTAACCCCACTCCCTTCCCCGATAATTAACCTTAAATGAATTTTCCCAGAGATATTTTTCAAATAAAAGTTGTAGCTCTTTGTATGTGTAGTTGATATACCAAATTTGGAAGAAAATCGTCGAAGTTATTTTTGAGAAAAACGCAAAAAAAGTATAAAAAAAAAAACTACTAAAGTGGTACTTCCGGTTGAGGAATTTTGACAGATAACGTACTGTCAGATCCCATGGTGATACCTAAACGGAATATCATGTTTGATCTTTCTACGTTTTTTTCATTTTTGAGCTATGCTGTTCACATACATACATACATATGCAGACACACACAGAGCATTTGCTAAGAAACAATTTTTTGGACTCAGGGGAGCTCAAAACCGATATTTCAGGTGAAAATTCGATATCGGAAATGTTGCACGATTACAATTCTTCCTCTTACTAAGAGAGTAAGAGAAAGTAAAAATATATATAATAATAATGATAAAATTTACATTATCCAGTTCAGAACCAAGGATGTTCCTAGATCAATTATTAGATAAGATAGTTTTACAATTTCAAAAATTGTTAAACTATCGCTATTTGGATGTAAAAAAAAAAAAATATTTACTTTGGGAACGTGCGGAAATAACATCCACTTTACATCCTAGAATGTAATTACTATTTATTTTTTCCTCATATGATATAAAAATAATTATAGAGCAATTGCATATAATTTTTAGTGGTAAAATTTTTGTAAAAAAAAGTATATTTTAGTTATAAAATAAAAATAGTTTACTTTCACCAAAAATTATAATGATATGCTTAACTATAGGAAGAAATTAAGGTAAGCATCACCACGCTTCTTTCATAAAAAAATATCATCTGTGGTTGTTCACAAAGTTGTTAAAGGTAGATCACAAAATCTCCTTAATCGACGAATTCATTTAAATGTACGACTTTTCATGCACGTATTATCTTTATTTGGATTTTACAATATTGCTCGTTACTCATGTAACGTAAAAAGTGATGTAAATAACAAATTGTATTTGACATAATAATAATACAATTATAATAATAACTGCAAGGAATATGATCCTAGGTTAAACTATAAAACACTTTATAATGAATAAAATAGAAATAGTTATTATTATGTGCCGTGACATTTAATTTCCGCTTTCATTCAAAAAAGGGTATTTCTTTATTTTTTTTTTTTAATTAAACTGCTGGGTTAGTCAACTTATTGTGTTATAAAATTCTATTAAATGGCTAAATAATTAGAAATGATTAAATATTAAGAGATATAATTTTATCTATTAATTATATTATTTAATAGATAATGAATAATAAAAGGAGAACAATTTGTTTATTACTAAAGTTCAATATCCTGAAATAACGCATACTTTTTTACTTTCTACATCGCGTAGCGTCATTTACCTTCATTTTAATACTGTTATTACTATTATTACAGCCAGTGTAATAAATATGTATGAAATTATTATGAATAGTTTTTTTTTGCAAAAAATTAAGTTAAATTACTCGATTTTATTTAAAAGCTAAAATACCTATAATTAAATTCGAAATAATTACAAAATTGCATTTAATTGCATTTTGTTCGAAGGTAAAGTATCGCATCAGTTTTAAGAGCTGAGGGAATTAAGTTTAAACTTTGGAAAATTCAAGAGTAAAGAGTCGAAAGAAAAAATGCATTTTTATTCGTAGTGATCATTCCTAGTTATCCCACTTCTTGCAAGACAATTTAAAAGTTTTTTTACAATTACTAAATAATTTCACATTTATAGGATTTGCGAAAGATATTACTGCATCCTTGGAACGGTTCTTGTTTGATTTTTTTGTAGAGACTCTTAATAGTAGTAAATTCAATATCGTATGCAAAAGTGGGGAATTTCAGAGTCTTAGTCTGGTTATGGCAAAACTGGGAACCATAGCCACTGATGATGACAACGTATCATCTAATTAAATTCGCTAACCTCAAGCAACGCTTAGCCCTTAAGTATTGCTCTACAGAAGGATTGTTTCAATGTTTTTAACCTTAGCAAAGGTCCCGCAATAGCAAAACATTTAGAAATCAAGCACAGTAATTGGAACAACTTAGCGTTCAGTTTTGCTTGGACTTTTCTGAAATAACAGTTCAAAAAGGCGTTCCACTTGAGTTGAATAGTCTTTAGGCTACAGATTAAAAGTGCAACTTAATGACTAATCTCTAGAGTAAGGGGGAGTCACCAAACTTTTCGATAGGAAGGTCGCATTACAATGTACAGTAACGTGACTATTATTCCATTTAAATCAAATAGAATAATTGCCATATTATTTAACTTTTATAGACAAAAAAAACTATTCAACTTCTGTTAGGCATTTTCTTATGTTTCTTTCCGAATGATCAATTAAGGAGTTAGCTAGTAGAGTGATTAATAGATATAGCTAGTAGGGTTGAGGGGATACAGCTTTCAACTTAATTAGTTTCAATCACAAGATTTAATTAAATAAATTACATATATCATTTATGTAGCTTCAGATGCGGTCACTGACAGTTTACACGGTTGCATTTGTTTAAAGAAACCATACAAAGTAGTTCAACTACAAGTTAAATTAACATAATAACAAAGTTACAAGTGTTCCACTGAATCCATACGTGTAATAAACACATTGTTTAAGAATATTGATTATAAAATTATTCATATTCAAATGCTACCATTAAATTAATCATAATTATGAGCTACTTTAAACGAATTTAACAGACCAAGTTATTTAAAACATTATTTATGGGCGTGTAATGGGGTTTTTATTATGTTACAAAAGAGAGTATTGTCCCAAATATGTGGGCCAAAACAATTTCTTTTTTTTTTTTGGGTGTTGTACTAAGTTATATATATTTATATATATGCAAGTAGAGGAGACATTTGTATATTAAGAGCGTTAGAAAGTGAGAGAAAGAGAGATAATAGATTTGTAAAGAATGTTGCAAGTATAGGGGACAATCTGCCAAGAGGGGCAAAACCATTGTGTAACAGAGGGGCCCAAGCGGTTGTTAGTAGTAGCTATTTGAGTTCGTATCATGCCAAATAATCTTCTAAAGTTGGACCGCACCTTCTTGAAATCGTGGGCCACAATAGATTTGACAAAAAATATGACTCCTACACAATTTCCCTCCTCTATCCCGAATTATTCATATTTCAAAAATAATAATAATAATAATAAGTAAGGGAAAAAAAGAAAGCGTCCAAAAATTATAAACAAAGGATTATTATTTATTCATTTAAAAATTAATGTTATATTTATTATGTTTTAATCGTTTAAGAGAAAATCAAATGTTTATATTAAATAAAAATTATTTATTAGGTGGGTTAAGATTAACTAGGTATATTAGAGAAGTTATTGTTATTGACATGAAAGATAACTTAATTTTAATTATTATCGAGGTTATTAGTATTCTCATTGTTTTTTGAAAGATATAAATCTTAATTCATATATTATGAAAAGTTATTTCATTTGGATGCTTTGCCATCAAAGAGGAATTCAACTTGCTTCTCTAAGAGGGATTTATGAATTCTTTCACACTTATCCGGTTTTATATTTTTCTTTTCCTTTTTAAACTTCTCTTACTGCTGTAGGAGAAAGTATAAGAGCAATCGTGTCAAATTTTTAAAATTGAGTTTTCACTGGAAATAACACGAGTTGAGGTCCGCTGAGTAAGAAAAAGTGGTTTTTAGAAATTTATGTTTGGTCAGCGGTGTGAAACACTCACACATCTTTCTCTTACTCTAGTTCTCAAAATTATAATTGACAAATTTTATAGTTAGTGTAACAAATTTAATGAAATTCGTCGAAAACTGAAAAAAAAAAACTGTTCAGTAAAAGCGCACTTCCAGTTTATTACGTTCTTGAAACTCAGAATTTTGACCATCTATTTATTTCTAATTAATTATGTTTGGATGATAGGATTGTACAATCAACTATGAGACCACTTTAGAGAAAAAAATATAATCCCACCCTTCCCCTAAAAGTGCCCTTAAATGAATTTTACCAGACAAATGTTTTAAATAAAAGTTATAGATCTTTATATGTTTAGTTTATATAAGAAGTTTCAAGAAAATCGTCAGAGCAATTTTTGAGAAAATCGCGAAAAAGTGAAAAAAAAAATCATTTACTAAAGTGGTTAAAGTAAACGCACATCCCGGTTATTCGATTTTTTCAAACTCGGAATTTCAACAACATATTCAATTCTAATTAATATTATTTAGATGAGAGAATTGTCTAATTAACTGAAATAGCACTTAAGCTGAAAACCTAACCCTGCCCATAACTGTTCTTAAATGAATTTTCCCAGAGAAATGTTCCAAATAAAAGTTGTAGCTCTATGTATATGTAGTTGATACACCGAGTTTGAAAACAATCGTTAGAGCCGTTTTTGAGAAAATTGGAAAAAAGTAAATAAAAAACTGGTAAAGTGGTACTTCCGGTTAAAAAGTTTTAACAGATAACGTAGGGTCAGATCTCTAGGGACCTAAACGGAATATCAAGTTTCAAGTTTCTACGGTTTTTCGTTTTTGAGGTATGCTGTTCACATTCATACACACACACCTACACACATCCATTTGCTAAAAACCACTTTTTTGGACTCAGGGGACCTCAAAACGGATATTTCCGGTGAAAACTCGATATAGAAAATTTGACACGATTACAATATTTCCTCTTACTAAGTAAGAGAAAGTAAAAAAAAAAAAAACGGAAATTTATAGAAAACTTAGTGTTTTGATTTAAATCATTAGTAACTAAATTGTTTTGTGCAATCAGAGTATCAAACAATAATGTAATGGCCATTACCGGTCAACCGGAAACACCACTTTACGAATTGATTTTTTTTTGCAATTTTCTAAAGTAGGCCTTCAATGATTTTCATTAATCTTTGTATACACGCCATTTACTTTCAGCTCTATTAGTGTTTTTTTTTTTTCTAGTAAATTTCAATTTACGGCGCTTTTCGGGGGAAGAGTGACATTAGGCTTTTCTTTGCAATGAGTACTATTTCGGTACATTTCGTTTCTAACCCATAATACATAAGACTTAGTATTAATAACAATTAAAGATATTTCTATAATTCCGAGTTCTAAACTTGAAGAAAAATTACGCGCGCATTTGTCCGAATCGACCGGCAAAGAATCGCACCACGACGGTCAACAGTATATTTCGTTCATTGGTATATTTGAAATGAACCAGCGCGCACTATCCGGAAACGAACCACACATCGATTTACAACTGAACTGCTCCGAAAACTCGAGATGTAATATTTTCGCGGTCAGTCTGTGGCGGTGCTGTTGCATGGTGACTAGTGAGCACTATCACAACGGAAGGAACTAAAAAAAAAAAAAAATTATCTAAATCGATGAAGAGAAATTAATGATACTCGTTAGTGGGGGGGGGGGGAATTGTACGATTTTGGTGCAGTCAAAAACGGAAAAATAACTGTTGGAAGGAAATATCGGAGCATTTGAGGCTATATATCGGACATTAAGCTATATGGTAGGAAATAACAGTAGTTTTAATAATTTGTTTTTGTATTTAATTTCTAAATAAAAAATCTGGTGTGAAACACTCACACAACTAATTTACACATTAACAAATGCTATAGTTTGTGTACCACATATAAAACGAAATTCGTCGAAAACTGTTCAGTAAAAACGCACTTCCGGTTTACTAATTTTTCTTAAAACTTGGAATTTTGGCCATCTATTTATTTCTAATTAATTTTGTTTGGATGATAGAGTTGTATAATCAAGTATGATACCACTTTAGAGGAAGCTGTAACTCCACCCTCACCCCCTCAGAAGTGCCCTTAAATGAATCTTCTCGGAGAAAAGTTTCAAATAAAAGTTGTAGCTCTATGTATGTGTAGTTGATATACCAAGTTTAAAGAAAATCATCGGAGCCATTTTTGAGAAAATCGCAAAAACGTAAGAAAACCAACTAGTAAAGTCGTACTTCCGGTTGAGGTATTTTGACAGATAACGCACCTCAGATCCCATAATGATACCTAAACGTAATATCATGTTTCAACTTTCTACGGTTTTTCGTCTTTGAGCTACGTATGCTGTTCACAAATACATACTCACACAGAGACCATTTGCTAAAAGCCACTTTTTTGGACTCAGGGGACCTCAAAACGGATATTTCCGGTAAGAACTCGATATCGAAAATTTGACACGATTACAATACTTCCTCTTACTAGGAGTAAGAAAGGTATAATGATTTATTAACACTATACAATACAGTGTGTAAAACACAAGATGCATTCTGAATACTGACTGAACATTCTGAATTTTGGGCCCTGACTGCTGAACTACAAGTGATCACATTCACTACTTGATATTTTGGTGGAAAATAACTTGAACTCAACCCTATCTAGTGAATGTTAAAGGGCAACTATATTGAACTGAATACTGAACAAATTTGTTTTAATGATCCACTAAATCAGGAAATAAGATAGCAAATTCACTTTCCATGTTTCGCTTTTTACAAATTTCATGCACCCATTTTATTAAGCTTCCTTTTTTGAGTTTCCTTTTTTTATTTTGTTGTTCCACTTCCTCGTACAGCAAACTCACAATAATAACTTTTGGATCTATCTTTGATGAAATAAACTAACCCAGTGACTGCAATGATAGTGATTTTGCCAGTTAATGTGCGTTATGTCATTCATACATCCCGGGATGTAGCGGAGGAGTATCGGTTCGGACACATGCGCGCGTACCTAAACTTGATTAACCAAAAATCATTTCACACAATAGACTTCTGAGTATATTTTTGGAATTTCCTTGCATTTAGTTCCATCAATTTCCTTTAAACTTGGAATTCTAACTAAATTGTAAACAAATTTCCCTTTTGGAAATAGTAAAGATAAATTTTTAGAGGGACGCCTTTGTCGCTTGTAATATATGCCAGAGGAATGGGAGAAGAAGGAAGGAGGAATGGGAATGGCAGAAGTTATTGTGCCCAATTTTTTAAAAAGGAGACAGGTTAACATGTGAAAATTATAGGATTGCTTTACTCTCTACTGTCTACAAGATTCTGTCTATTGCTATAAACAGAAAGCTAATAGCTCGGATGGACACAATTGTAGGCGAATACCCAAGAGGTTTCCGCACTGGGTGATCCACTGTGGATCATATTTTTTCCTTACGGTAGATGCTGGAAACGTATGAATATAACGTTGACTTACAATTCGTTTCTATAGACTTTATGCAAACATACGACAGCATCAATAAAAATCAATTGCTATCAGCTTTAGTCAGCCTAGGTCAGCCTAGGGCAATCAAGGCAAACCCAGGAGGCACTGTATAGCAGACTAACACAACAAATGGCATATGCAGATGATGTTGTAATAACTGCCAAAACAAGGTCGGCTCTGTCCGGAGCACTACAGGAATTTGGAGATGCGGCAAAACAGCTAGGTCTTGGTATAAACCAAGAAAACACAAAATATTTACATCGAGACGAGAAAGAAGAATGGAACAAAATGTCAACCTCTGTGATCATGTTTGAGTCAGTGGACGCATTCAAGTACCTGGGAGCCATAATCACCAAAGGAAATGACGTAGAGGTAGAAATTAAGGCACGAATTAATGCCGGAAACAGGTGTATGTTTGCCTTACAAAAGTTGCTCCGATTCAGAAGTCTGTCGCGAAAAGCAAAACTACTGGTATATAAGACAATTATTCGACCAGTCAGTGAGACCTGGGTTCTAACCAGGGAGTCTGAAAAAATGTTGCTTATATGGGAGCGAAAGGTATTAAGGAAAATATTTGGCCCTATTAATGAAAATGATAACTGGCGGATTCAAAAAAATGAGAAACTGTACGTGCTGTTTCCTGAAGAGAATTTGCTGACCCATACTAAAAAGGGAGATTTCGGTGGATAGGCCATGTTGAAAGAATGCAGAACGATAGACTTCCTAAAAGAATGTTGTACGGCAAGCCGGGGGGGGGGAAGAGACAAAGAGGACGTCCCAGGCTAATATGGCTAGATGAACTGAGCAGGATCTCCGTCATATGGGAATCAGAAGATGGCGAAATAAAGCTTTAGATAGAGATCAGTGGCTTGAAATCATTGGTGAGGCCAAGGTCCTTCAAGGATCGTAGAGCCACAGAAGTAAGTAAGTAAGCAATAGTAAAGTTAAATTTGGAGGGGTCGACTTTGTAGCTTGATCACAAAGAAAAAAACCTGTTTTGTTAACCTAGTATATAAAATGAATTAATTCTTTTGGGATATATAAATTTCCTTAGTAAATTATTTACATCTAATATAACCATGCGCCTACATTATTGTAATAAGAAAATAAACAATATTTTATCCCCCCATAAAAAATGCATGCATGAAACGAACAGTAATAACAATATTGTTAAAACGATTTTTATATTTTAAACCTGGGGTCAAGGGTCTCGGGCGCCAATATATGAGTGTGTTAAGAGGGTGCTTTATGTGCCAATAAAGAAAAATTTGTGTTCAATATTTATTAAGGCTGATGACTCTGTTTATATATATTATATATATATTTAACACTCCTTCCACTGGAATGAAATTAAAGGTTTGCTAAAATGGCTTATGCAACTCTTGTTACACAGAAAATACTTAAAAGTTCTAAACTTTTAGAGTTAATATTATTATTTAAGCGAACTTTATGAAAACCAAAGATGGCAAAAAATGTCTACATATGTTAATAACTAATAAAATATCCTGTCTTTAGTAGAATTTGACATCATGATCTTAAAATTAAGGATCTTTCTAACTAGCGTTTTATTTTCGGAATAGGAGCTTCGACCTTTTTAATAGAGTTACACCCACCTGTTTCAAGAAAATCTTACCAAAAATAAACTTCTTATAAAATCCAAGACGAACAACCAATTAAGTGAATATAATAAAATTAATTAAATATATATAATCTGGGATTTTATCCGACGGTAGCATATACATATTAATGGTGTTCCTGCTATCATATTCGTGTAGACAGTTTTGTCAGAATTGTCTTCAACTTATTCTCAACACGAATTCATAATGAGTTCAAAAAAAAAAAAAAAATTGGTGTGAAACACTCACAAGGCTTTCTCTTTACTCCTCTTAATACAGTTTTTTTTCCCGGGCGCATCAACTATAGCGGTTATTAGCGACACATTTTGTAACCTAGTGGCTTCCACACAGACACACACACAAACACACTGCTCTGCAAGATAAGGTGGAAGCGTAGGTTTTACGGGAATCTTTCCACTCATCTCCTCTTAAATCATCGAAGTAATCGATGAGGGGGACAATGGATTAGGTGGTTGTGCCATCCCTTATTTTATTTCTCACTTGGTCGATAAAATAATAAGCGCATGAGTAAGTCTTAATACAGTTTTATATATATATAATCTTTAATTTTCAAAATTCGCTCATGAGTCTTAACATAAATACACAGGTGGTGGGGGTGTGGGGAAGTGCGTCCCTCAACCTACCAACTGAGGCAGGTAGATAATGATTACATTATAGAGTGTGCCAATAATAATTGAACAAACACATTTTGAATTTTAATGTTTCAGATTCCTTAGAACCACTTAAAACAATTCTTTTAGCAAAATCTATATATATAAAAATTCAGCATCAGTATATGTTTGTGGCAGCAAAACTGGAAATGTAGTCGATGGATTGACTTGGAATTTTCACAATTGACACAACGTTGCATTTCTATATAACAGTGTTTATATATACTCTTTACTCCGAAGTTCCCATGGAAACGGGAACTTCTCCGAGCGTTTCGCGAGGTTAGCAGAAATAGACAGATTCAGACGCGTTGCGATGGTGGCTCACTCTCTGAACCTCTTTCTCAACTACTTATAAATAACTCTATTCCGAAGTTCCCACGGAAACGGGAAATTCCAAGCTAAAATCCGTTCAAACGGCCACATTGCGTTAGCACTTGCTTCTTCAGATATCGCTGCTACGTTGATGGAAGGAGGTAGAACAGCGCATTCAGCTCTTAAACTGTCACCAAACATACACTTCACAGAAACCCAACATGTAACATTTCTAAAACATCAGGAATGGGAAAGGTTCTTCGGGCGTGCAAAATCATTGTATGGGATGAGTGTACAATGGCTTATAAGAAGTCACTGGAAGCATTAGACCATACATTGAAAGACTTGCGAAATAATCAGGTTCCATTTGGTGGAGCATTGGTGTTACTAGCCGGTGACTTCAGGCAAACGCTTCCAGTGATACCTCGCTCAACACCAGCTGATGAATTGCATGCCTGCTTGAAATATTCAACTCTTTGGAGCACAGTAAAAAAAATTCATTTAAACAACGAATATGAAGTTCAACTTCAAAACGATCCAACAGCTGCCATATTTTCAAGACAATTACTTGAACTCGGTAACGGCACTGCCTCCTACAAATCCGGAAATGGGAAAAATCACCTTCCCATCTAATTTCTGAAACATTGTACATTCAAAAGAAGAATTAGTATGTCAAAATCACGCATGGTTAAGCCTAAAAATCAGACTGGGCCACAACGAAGCGTGGTCGGGTTAGCTAGTATGTTATAAATAAAAGAGATACGTATTTACATATGTATACAGATAGTATATAACGTTCGAGTCCAGCTATCTGCCCTTAGATTTTTTCTTCCTAGGAGCCTCTACTGCTCACTGTCCGGTGATGGACAGTGTTGTCTGTATCGAGAGAACACTGTCCAGAGGCCGGCAGTACACTAAGAAGGCTCCGGGCGCTAATGACCATAGATGTTGACGCGAAAAATAAATAACGTTTGAAGAAAAATCGTGTGAGTAATATCTGATAAAATCGCGAAAAACTGCACAAAAAAAAACATTTAATAAAGTAGCCTAAAGATAAAACTTTCAATAAAGTCTCACAATGGAATCGTCAATTGTTGAATTTTGCTTGAAAAGCTCCGTGTCAAATTTGTGGTGGAATACCAAGATGGAGCTTCCTACGATTTCTTTCATTTTTGAGATATTTTGTTCCACACACGCACACATAC
Organism: Triatoma infestans; assembly: GCA_011037195.1. Classification (NCBI taxonomy): domain Eukaryota; kingdom Metazoa; phylum Arthropoda; class Insecta; order Hemiptera; family Reduviidae; genus Triatoma; species Triatoma infestans. The sequence continues at coordinate 29,931 of JAAEAF010002225.1, forward strand.
AGACCATTTTGTAAAAACCACTTTTTTGAACTCAAGGGACCTCAAAACGTGTATTTGCGGTGAAAACTCAATTTCAAAAATCTGGCAATAATGGAAACTTAGAAATAGATAGTATTCTGTAATATATCGGTCGTTGCTTGATATTTATATTTGTTTGAATATTAGACTTTTTTTATTATATTTAATTTTTCTTTAGAGATATGTATGTGTAGTCATTTTTTAAAGATCTATTATGAGATAATCACTATTATGTGTATAATATAGATAACGTTTTTAGAATAGGCTTAGGATATATAGAAGTAGAAGAATATTGAGTATTCTACTTCCTAATTATATATAAGTGTATGAATGTGGCGAATGAATGTTTGGTATGTCTATAATATGTGTGCTAATTGGATTTTGTGTTTGGAGTGAATCTATTTAGGGTCATATATTTGCTAATGAGGACGAGTGAGTTTTGAAATGGATCAGAAGTGAAGGAAGATGACAAGGTAGGCCATTTAAATAGGTGGGTATACCAGTGGTAAAGACTTCTGGGATATAGAAAGTCTTAGATTAACTCAGAAGTATTATATACGCTTGAGACATTTCTTATGTATAGAGTTTTGACGCTAATAGCCATCGCAGCTGATGCGCTTCAAATAAAAATAAAAAAAATTAAAAATTAAAAAAAAAACAGCATTCTATCATAAAAGGATTAAGTATAACATAATGATATTTAGATATATGGAAATGGAAATTAATATGTGATGGATTTATATCCTCTATAAATCAGGTAAACCGTCCTGAGGAGATCAAATTAGTGGCTAAAATTCTTATCTCACAAAAGAATCAAATCCTCTTATTTAAATTGTTTCATTTAGAGGGCCTTTATCTACATCGTTTCTGGATTTCTAAAAAGTTAATAACGCATTTTTTTTTTTGGTGTTTTACTTCTGGAAGAAACTTTTGGAAATCTGGCAATACTTATTGTAGAAAGGTAGTTATTTATAAATTAATTAATTACGTTATTTAATTTTGTCTGCTTGTTTATTATTTTTGTTTTTATTGTTTAATTCCATTTTACACTTTTAATAAGTTTGGAGGTTCTTCTGACTTATAGATAAATAAAATTACTTTTAATAGGTTTTTCATAATTTATTTATCTATTACTTCCTCTTACTCCTACAAAGAGGAAGTATTGCGTTCATGCCAGATTTTCGAAATTGAATTTTCACCGGAAATAAATGTTTTGAGGTTTTGAGAATGTTATAGTTTAACTGAAAAAACTGTTCAGTAAAAGCGCACTTCCGGTTTACTAATTTTCTTGAAACTCGGAATTTTGGCCATCTATTTATTTCTAATTAATTTTGTTTGGATGATAGAATTGTATAATCAACTAATGATTAGCACTTTAGAGAAAAACATAATCCCCACCATATCTCCCCTAAAATTGCCATTAAATGAATTTTCCCAGACAAATGTTTTAAATAAAAGTTGTAGATCTTTGTATGTTTAGTTTATACATGAAGTTTCAAGAAAATCGTCAGAGCCATTTTTTAAGAAAATCGCGAAAATTTGAAAAAAAAAAATCATTTAGTAAAGTGGTAAAGTAAACGCACTTCCGGTTATCCGATTTTCTTCAAACTCGGAGTTTTCAACTATATATTCAATTCTAATTAACATTATTAAGATGACAGAATTGTCTAATAAACTGAAATAGTACTTTAGATGAAAACCTATCACCACCTCTCCCCCATAACTGTCCTTAAATGAATAAATTTTCAAAAAAAAAATAAAATAAAAAACACTAAAGACGCACTCCCGTTGATGAATTTTTTGCCCCTGAAACCTTCCTGTCAGTTGCGGGGTGTGGTGGTAGTCCTTGAACAGAATACCAATGTTGAAATTCCTACGATTTTTTCGGTTTTGTGTGATTTTGTACACCCAGACATACATATACAGACTATTTGCTAAAAACATTTTTTTTTTTTGTTCTTAGGGGACCTCAAAACATATATTTCCAGTGAAAACTCAATCTCTAAGATTTGGCACGATCGCAATATTTCCTCTAAGAAAGAGATTTGCTCAATGGTAGCGTGCTGGATTCCCTTCGCGGAGGTCCCTGGGTTCTACAGCTCACTATTCGGGTGATGGACACTATTGTCTGTAACGAGAGAGCACTGTCCGGAGGCCGGTTGTGCAATGAAAAAATTCCAGGCGCCAAGACCTCAGTTAGTGACTTTTTTTTAATTTAAATTAAAAAAAAAAGAAAAGAGGTTTAGTCAAAGTGAATAATTAAATCAGTAACTCTGGATACTTAGCCGAAACAATGTTCATATCATGCAAAAAGATGTGACATTTGAACAAAGCTGCGACCTTTTATTTTTGACTTGTCTAAAGATTAAATAAAAAAAAAACAGATGCCGGGGAACCACACCCAAGGCTCCAAAAAAAACCTCATTAAATAACCTCTAATCGATTTAATTGCTTTTAACATTCTTTATATTAAAAAGTAAACAATATTGTGTGAAGAGATAGTGTTTATAAAACGTTACAATTTTATTGCATTTATTTTTTTTTTAATAAAGAGCCCAAATTTTCCCATAACAGTTCCGGCCAGTTAATACAAAAAGAATGATAAATGTAAAAATATGATGAATGTCCATTAATTGAGGAAATCATTATTGTTTTTTATTACAATATTGTTATTATTATAATTATTATTATTATGCTATCTTCATCAATAGTTGGTGTAGGCCAAGGTTCGGGAAAATAAATTTATTAAAGTGGGTGTTTTATTGTTTGTCTAACCTTAATTTTAATTCACCATTAATAGCCTATACTAGAATTCTCAAACTTTTCAATAGGAAGATCTATAGTTATCTATATATCGACGTCGTTTTGCCAAAAGGGCGTAAGCGCCAAAATTCAAAAAATGAGTTTCTAATGAAATTCTGCTTATATCAGTCTACTACTTCGTTTAGTGACTTGTTTTTATCTGCCAATCTAACCTGAATCGAAATAAATGAAAGAGAAGTTGTGTAAACGCCATCTTGAAACTGAAAGAAGGTGAGGTTACCCGGCAACATGCGACGAGATCCCTATGAGGCAGTGCTCTTACGCCCAGTTTGTGCTAAATCCTGTGTGTACTGGTGACATCCTCGTCAGGTAAGTTGTTTTGAAATGTTATTATCTTAGTATTTCTATTGCTTCTACTAAAGTTGATCAATTTTTGTGATAGAATTAAAAAATTATGCAGAAAATTGTTCAAAAAGAGATGTTGTCGCTAACGCCTTTTATATGTTGAATATTTAAAGGGCGCAAACGCCAATCCTCCATTGAAAACCAATACATTTAAATTTGCAGTTTTAAAGCTGTTAAAAGCCAAAATGATTAATGTTGAGGTGCAATAGTTAATAGTTTGGGTTAAGTAGTTACTAAATTTCATAATATTACAAGTATATAGTCAGTAATAACTGAAAATATCTTCTTTGATTTTTCATTTCAACATGGTCGCTTAAGGTCTTTTGTTTGCTTTCAGAATGTTCAAGAAGTATCGAGGCCAAAAAATATTAGATATTTTGGCAAATAAAACTAAGTTGCCAAAAAAGGTTAGTAATGTCGTGGAAAAGCAAAAGAACGACGAGCTGCCAACGAAGAAATGCTATTTAAAAAAACAGTTTAACTCAAAGAAATCATGTTGTCTGCCACAGTGAAACCAATTATGAGAACAGTGATAATTATTCTGCATTGAAAACACGACTTCTTGCGAAGAAACAGAAAAAACCAAAAATATGGAAAAAAGAAAAATGTATTACGATTTAGAGCAAAATTTCGATCTGGACACTAATAATAATAATCTCAATGAAAATGAAAATGAACACATGAAACTGTTTTCGAAAAAGGCACCATTGAGTAGCAGTAACAGTGAAGATAATACAAGAAATAAATTTATAGAAGGAATAAGTGCTGACAAAGACCAAGCTGTAACAATACCATCCTGAATATTTTTCTCTGACTTCAAGCGCGAAGATACCGACATCGATGATGATTGGTGAAAAAAAAAAACAAGGCAAGTGAACAAAGTTTTGGCTCAAACAAAAATACTTCAATGTTATTTAAACAAATTGTCCGTATTATCAAACTAGCTTTTATAATGTTGTTAAAACAAAATAAATAAAATAATAAATTTATTTTTGAAGTCTCTTATTTTTATTTTTATTTTTTTTTTAATTTTCTACCTTATTTATTTTACAGTAATATTAATGATAATATCTGCATTAATGCAGAAAAAAAAAAATGGAAAGGCTATAATAACTTTATCCTCCACCTAATTATTCATGAGAATTAGGGATGGGCGTGTGTAAGGCGTAAGCAACATTTTAGTTAAAAAAAAATTAGTATTAAGGTCATAAGTGCCAAGAGAAAAAGCGTAAGCGCCAAGTGACAAAAAGAAAAAGGCGTAACCGACAAATATGTGAATAAAAATTATATTCCGTTATATTTAATCATTTTCTAAAGAAAACAAGAAAAACACATAAAACCAAAAACAAAAATCATTCAGGAAAGCTGTGTTTCCGTCATATGGATTTTTGCCCAGAAGTTCCGTCTCTGATGTGGTGGTAGTATCAAGACCGAATACCAAGTGGTATTTCTGGTAGAGTGATTTTGACGAAAACCTTGTTTATTGTAAGGTCCCCTGGTAGATCTTAAACGAAATATCAAGGTTGAACTTTGTGTGATTTTCCGTTTCTCAGTCATGGTGATCACACATGCTAATTGCTAATTCAAAACTTAAAAACAAGCCTTAAAAAAAAAAAAAAATAGAATTATTGTTTAATAAAAAAAAAATATCAGAAATCTGGTGTGAAACACTCACACAACTTTCTCTTACTCCAGTTCTCAAAATTATAATTGACAAATTTCATAGTTTGTGTACCAAATTTGAATGAAATTCGTCGAAAACTGAAAAAACTGTTCAGTAAAAGCGCCCTTCCGGTTTACTAATTTTCTTGAAACTGAATTTCAGCCATCTATTTATTTCTACATTTATGTTTGGATGATAGAATTGTATAATCAACTATGATAGCACTTTAGAAAAAAACATAACCCCACCCCTCCCCTAAAAGTGCCCTTAAAAGAATTTTCCCAAAGAAATGTTTTAAATAAAAGATGTAGATCTTTGCATGTTTAATTTATATATGAAGTTTCAAAAAAATCGTCGAAGCCATTTTTGAGAAAATTGCGAAAAAGAGAATAAATCATTTAATAAAGTGGTAAAGTAAACGCACTTCCGGTTATCCAATTTTTTTCAAACTCGGAATTTCAACAACATATTTAATTCTAATTAACATTATTTAGATGACAGAATTGTCTAATAAACTGAAATAACACTAAAAAAACTGAAAGTTTTTGAGCTATGCTGTTCACATACTACATACACACACACATACACACACACACACACACACAGACCATTTGCTAAAAACCACTTTTTTGGACTCAGGGGACCTCAAAACGGATATTTCCGGTGATAACTCGATATCGAAAATTTGCGATTACAATACTTCCTCTTACTAGGAGTAAGAGAAAGTAAAAATGTTATTTCAATTTTTTTATCAATTTAACAAAACAATTTGAACTTCTAAAAAGGTTGCAAATTTCTATTAGCAGTTTTTTGGCCCTCCTGAAAATTTTGTATTTGTCCCTTATGCCTTTTTGGCAAAACGACGTCGATATATATATATATATATAGAGAGAGAGAGAGAGAGAGAGATTATATATATAAATTTTTTTATACTCAGATTTAAGATTTAATAACCGTATATTTACGCCATATGGATGATACTGATAGCGCTCTAATAAGGAATAATATTTGACGTAGAATTTTGGACTATAACGTCTGAAGGCAATAGAAATTAAAACGATTGACTGTCCTTAAATAGTTCGAATCTTCAAATCCAAATAGAAGATTAATTGCGAATATTATATTACTTCTTTTTGGTTGTCAATTTGGGACGTTTGCGTGAATCCATATTGATGTACACGTACATAGAAATTTAAAGCATTCAGCTAAAGAGCGAGTGACTTTGATGGCCATATTCAAACATAATTGTTGTGGTTGGTTCCGCAGAGGTAGAAAGACATTTTCCATGATATCCTGCTTCTTTTTGTGATCATCGACCGGTTTCGGGCTTTCGCCCATCTTCAGGATGCGTTTGTCACACAGTGTGATAACACAGACTTGCACAGAGCAAATTCAGTTTTAAATATTAATATAAATAAATAATAATAATAAAAATATTTATTTATTTATCTATATTATCTTGTGATCATGCAACTCGTACGTAATCTGTCCTTTCTTGTCAGTGACTATTTCACAGCAGCACACGGATGATGCAGTGTTATTTCATGCTGTTATAAATAAATAACCAGAATTACAACATAGTATAGAAAGTTAATAACAAAGTGAATCTTCCTCCTACAACGGAGTTTAAGATTTTGACCTCCACAGGTTGGATATTTCCATTTTAAGAAAATATGTCCCCTTTAAAAACCCAAACACGTGTATTCCTTTTACCACTCAGGTATCAGCCCTACTGACCTAATTTAAGAGTTTAGTTTTTAAATACATTTAAAAGACTAGTTAGTGTGTAAACTTAATTTGCTCTGTGCAAGTCTGTGTTATCTCACTGTGTGACAAACGCATCGTGAAGATGGGCGAACGCCCGAAACCGGTAGATGACCACAAAAAGAAGCAGGCTATCACAGAAAATATCTCTGATTGAAACATAATGCTCGAAGCTATTGGTCAAATAGGTTGATATTGTAACGCTTTTCCCTCTAAACTAGCTACTGCAACTAGTTTTAAGTGGGTTCGTATAGATAAATACTATAAACATCAATAAAGAAAACACCAATTTATTGTTATACACAATAAATTACAAAATACAACACTTAGTAATAATTACTTCACAGTTTAAACCACAAAAGTTCACTTTGTTCACTTTTCACAAACTAGTCACTTCGTTTGTAACTGGAAAACTCTTTCAACTCACTGCGGTTCCAGTATTTATACCGGTGGGGAATCTTCTAGAACTTCCTCGATTCCTCTAGAGAGAACTAGAGCGCCGCCAGCGTTCGCAGCGGCCACTAGGAAGAACCTTAGGTACCTGCCTTGTCTCCTAGATGGCATCACTGGCTGCGTTACAATATTTTCAGCCACTTGGCCATAATTTACCCATCAATTTCTTTAGAATAATATTAGGAAGCAACAATATGCTTCTTAAAATAAATAAATAAAAATTAAAGCATTTTATGCACTTTCCACTGTTTTTTATGGCATTAATTATTTTTTGCATTAGCAATTTGTGTTACTTAAGTTTAGATTTCCCATAGGAAGTGACTCAGTAACTTCAAAAGTATCTTCATTGAAATAAAATTCAGTGTTTTATTTATGATACGTAGTAACACGAGTCACTGGCTCTGATTAATGATACAGATCATAAATTGATGCGTAACATATTGTTGTTTGGTGTTCTAACTGAGGTGAAAGTCACATGAAAAGAAGGATAATTTTTTACAGACATTAGTAGTTCTTATTTTATTTTCTAAACTATTTTTATTATTATTTTTATATCTAAACACTTAGATATCATTTTATTTAATAATAGTACTAAACAAAGATTATCACATATGTTATAAAATTTGTTGAATATGCGGATGGGTCCTCTGCGTGGGAGGTGTCCAGCGCGTTAGCACTGAGCTAATCTGTTGCCTATCTAGTTCTATAATCTAAAACCAATAATCAATATTATTGAAAGGAGAAAAGTGAATATGTGTTCAATCTGAAAAGAAAGACAAATTTCAATTTTTAATCAAACAATGGAGTTCGGTAATTAATTAAAGAGGTTATTAAGGTTAACCTTGCGAAAAGGAGGTCATATATTAATTGTTAATAATTAAGAAAGTTCATGATGGCAGAGATAAACTGAATGACATATGTTTGGTAAGTTCTATCTGAAAGGTCTATGCCCACCTTCCTCCATATCCAGTCTGCAGTTAGTTTAACGAAATGTTGAACATAAAATATCTCATCATCAGATAACTATCTAACAAAAGCCCGGCACGTTCTATGTTGAAATTAAATCCATATATCTCATGTTACATATGATAACTAGAAGATTTCAAAATATTACAATGGAATAAATAAATATATTTCTATTGTATTCATTAAATTGTAAGTAATGATGTTTGTTGTAACAATCATGTAATACAACTCATCATCATCATCATTTATTCAAACAATATTATAATAATATCATTAATATTTATTCATAAGTATTATCTAATTAATTAAAATAATTCTGCGAAAAAAGAAAAGTTCCACCTTGGCAGATTCCAACAAGCCACTTTCAGAAGATCGTGCTGTGTTTTGAATGTATCATACATTTAAAGGAAAGCAAAGAATCTACATCGAAAATTTCGAGTAGCAAAATCAAATTAGGGATATTTTCTGTCTACAGCCTTTCTGCTGCCTGTTTCTTTTCGGAATATCATAAAGAGCTAAATGAGTACACTAAATTTGGTGTCATCCCAGGAAACTCACCACTTTCCCAAAGAAAGATGCTTTCATGGTTTCCCCTAAACCCTAGAAGAATCCTATCGTATACTGCGACCTGAAAAATCTATTATTATATCCCCGGAGTTTTAGTATACCCGGATATTTATAACCACTATTTGCACGGCAGTGAGGTATAGAGGCTCCTAGGGAGAGAAAATCTAAGGGTAGCACTGGACTCGAACTCGGGACTTCCGCGTGAGAGGAGTCTAGCGCGTCACATCACAATCATTTACCGCGAGAATGGGGGTGAGAGAGAAGAGAAACTTAGGTAATGGAGTATCTAATCAAAATTCTTTCCCTCGTTTTAACTTGCAGATTCATCATTTCTTGAACTTCGTCTATGGATTGTGGGTTTCAAACATACGTTTCTTATCCTTTTCCTTCCCATAAACCCAATTTATTATCTATGGGCGGTAGAGTGAAACGTTTGGCGAGAGTTCAGAGAAAAATTACTATTGTCCGAACTGGCCTTTCTTGATTTAAGGAAAAAGTCTCACTAGATAATGGGCTAGATTCCGGCTACCCGGAATTGTAGGACAATAGTCTTCAATTTTACTCTTTTAAGGTCCATTATACTTGAGCACACTGAAACAGAGAAAAGAAAAGTGCTAAGCAGGACTATTTAGATACCCTTTCGGTGGTAGCGTGAACTGCAACCAAAGCAGGTCTATTGTGGCGCCCTATTAGACTCAACCTTTAGCACCTCTTCCAGATTAAGATCACTGAGAAATCTCAGAATCTGGAAAGTTTCAAGAAGTTTAAACTTCCTCCAACGCCTGATACCTATCCAGGCTATTAGATCTTCTCTACTTGAAAGCGTCACAGTCCTTCAGGAGGAATATTGGAGTCTCTTCCATTCAGGCTCAGCATTAGGCTGGAAGTCGCCAGCCTGCTAAGTCGAAATAGACGCCCCAATCCAAAGGCAATTCGTTTATTTATGCTTAAAAATTTTGTGTTGTAACCAAGTGGAATTTATAAAAATAGATGGCAAAAAGCACATTTGATTGTAAAAAATATTTTATTTAATAAAATTTAAGTTTCCTCTATTCAATATTTACTAAAATATTTAGAATATTCTTAATGTTTAACTTGCCTTGTTTATGACATAGTTCTTCATAAACAACGTATTTAATAAATTTGAATTTTGAAAAGATTGCTCACCGCTTGCTTCACTTAGTGGGGTATGGTTAATAAAATTCTTAAAGCAATTGCAAAACTTGGAAAAGATAAAATTATATGACACTATAAATTGAATGATATCTAAAAGGTCAATTTTTTTAAGTATCAGTTCGAAAAATGGCTTTGTATGTTAGTATCTCGTCAAAAATTTCTTTTGCATTTATGTCTTTATTTTTACCATTTGTCAAAATAATTTGTAAGTTAACGCAATGTTTTCGCAAAGCTTCATTACCAACGTGGGGTTTGAATATGTTCAAAACGTTCGTTTAAAGAACTGTTCGCAGTATTGAAAAGAGTATAAAATACGATGACTTTAAATTTATCTACTGGCGTTTGTGGTTGTTCATCCGGATGTTTCTAGTGAGAGTGATGTTTTTTCCTCGTTGTCGAACTTTTAATATAGATTAAACTTTGTTTCTCCATCCACATCTTCTTCACTTAATTGTTTCGCAGTTTCTAGAATTTTTTTTATAATTCTATATCTGATCGATATTCAGAACTTGTATGTTATTTTAAATTTCCAATAGATACCACAGCTAGTGATTTATGCATAATTTTATCCTGAGAAGTTTTTTCACTAACTGGAATAATTCTATTAAATAAATCGTGCCAAATTATTTAACAGCGGATGAATTTATACTCTTTGATTTTAAGACACAAAACTCATGCTTCATTTTTATTTTCATTATTGAAGCTATTATTATTTAAAATTTAAAAAAAAAGATCATCAGTATTTCCTAATTGATAACGTAAAGGGCGAATGTATTAATATGAATAGATATGAACAGTCACATTTTAACAAGACATCTATAAACATTTTCAGTACACCTACACATTCACAATACGTTGTTGCCTTGAAGAAGATAATACAATTATCGAAACATTGCCAGAAATCCATCTTGCTTTTACTTATGTCCAAACCTTAAGAGTATATTATCAAGAGCTGGAATGAAAATTCTTTAATGAAACTGACTTTCAAAATATAGTAATCCTATTTTGTTGATATTGCTGAAGATTCTAATTAATTTTAATTTTCTTGAATCATCTTTCGCTGTTCTTTTCTAGGTCAAATTTTTCATTTCTCTTTAATTATTTATTTTATTTTTTTTCATCAAGGTTACTTTAAATACAACAAATTCCATCTAAATATTTAAACATTATATACTTATATCAGATATTGAACAGATGGTCGAAATTATTACATTCCCATTAAGTATTCTGTTCGCGTAATAATTTAGTGAAATTAATAAGTCAAGTTTTGGATAAGCCCATTTTTATAAATATAAAATTCTTTACAAAACTGACGACAAGGGCAGCGGTTTGGATCATTAAAAAGTTCAAAACAAGATTTTTATCTTAAAGAGCACTTATCTTTTAACAAACCAGCCTCATAAAGAGCAGTTCATACTTGAAAACTGACTTTACGTCTGTAATTGCGGTATAATATGTATATTTAAAACAAATAAATTAACAACTTTGAATTGTGCCGGTTATATACTTTGTTTTTTATTACCAATAAACCTTTATAGCTAATGATATCGCATTATTATTGGAATTTTAATGCTGCGGTTTTAATCTACCTTTGGCACAGCTAGTTAATGACTCACTGTTTATCCTTTGTGTTTGTTTTGATGTTCCATTTAGTGATATTTTATCAAGTATATTAATAAATATTTCCAATTGGCAACATTGGTAATGATTTATTATATGTTGTAGAATTTTTAAATTTTTTAACATCTCTCAATTTCAAAGTTTTGAATAGTCCAGTTTAGTCCGTTGTTAAAAATAATTAATTGGTTAGTGTATGAAGTATGATAAAAACAGTTCTACTTTCTTTTGAGGAATATCTTCAAAATTTAAGGATTATTTATTTAAACAGATGTGTGCATTATTAGAATAGTTTGTGACATCTATTCCGTGACAGGTCATAAGTTAATGGAGATCAGAAATTGGTATATAACTATTATTTGAAACATTATTTCGAAAAATTAATCATGGGGGTTTTAGGAGAGCCTGCGACTTTAGACTTATCTTAGTATTATTTCGCCCTCACGCGTTGGTCTAGTGGCTAGCGAGAATTCAAAGTGCGATTCTCGTCAGGGCAAAGTCGGTGTTGACCCAGCATCGTGGGAAAAAGTGGGAAGCTGAGATCGCGATGATCAGAACTAAACGGCGAGGGATCAGCGACGAGTTTACCACACGCATCCCAATACAAATCGCCGTCTTTTATGGGCTATCAAATCCTGGCCTTTTATGGGCTATTGCGCCATAGGTTTTTTTTTTTTTATTATCATTTCAGTATTGTACGATTCCATATATGTATAATAAAGGGCAATCGTTAGAAAAAATATCAAATTTTGGAAACAAGGCAAGACGCTAGACAATTCTATATGTGTGTTTATCTTACTTCATTAATTTGCCATCGTTCCTTGCGATCTTACACTTGCTTTGTCCTATCATCGTTCAACTCTCAGAACCATATGTGAAGGGGGGTTTTTTAGGTCAATGTTTCGATGATCAATGTTGCTTCTTGAGTTTCGTAAACTTTGACAGAATACGGCTTCAAACGTGCTTCTGCAGGGAGAAGTTGCATTCGTTTTGTTGCTGCGATACTTCATTCAATTTCTTCCTCAAATTTTGATTCAGATTTAACTTGAAAACCAAGATAAATGAAAAATCAACCCTTTCAAGACGTGCAAAATACTTCGTCTTGTCTTTGTTTATCCCAAGTCTATTTCTAGCGCTTGAACCAGAGCCATAAAAACCTTCCTGATTGCCGGTAAAAATCCCCCTATCATATCATCCGGATTATAGGCATATCTTAAGACCTGGAGATTTCCACAGTATAGGTATTCTTGACTCCTTTATTAACTTCTCCAGTGCCAGCTTAAACACAAGATAATCAGGCCGACAGAATTAACTTCATTTCCAACACGCACTTCATTGTACAGCACCTCTCGATCCACAGGGTCATAGGAGTTGGAAATCAAGAAAATTGGTGGATGGAAACCTGGTATACTCTCTCTACCTCGAAGAAGAAGAATACGAAGAATAAAAACTTATTCAGTCATAGGCTTACTTTTGCGAAATCCAACTGGTACTGTCCTTTCTCCTTCTCAGAATTGGGAAGAAGCCCATAATTTTGAATCTTTATGTTATGAAGCCCAATAAAACTTTTGACGAGATAATTAGAGTTAACATAGTGTGATATTCTCTGATTAATAAAATTTTAATTGCTTTATGACAGTAATAGGTTTTTGCTATGTATTCTGCTAGGTATAAATAGCTATCTGTGAATTAATTACTATTCAACGATATTTTTTTACTTTCTCTTATTTTTGTTCAAAAAACTGAATTTAAGTAAATTTTAAATTGTTCAAATTAAAAGTATACAAGAGTGTAGAATTAGTTTTGTAAAATACAATTGGTTAAGGTACAACTGTGGCCAACGGTTAGAGCGCTATTGGTTTCCGGCATAAAAGTTAAATTTAGAGATTATAATGATGTTTAATAAATAACACTTTAATGATAGTACATTAATTATATTATTTAATTATTATGTAATAATAATGTTTCTATTATGATTAATTTTGCCCTAATTAGATATTCCGCTTAAAAAAAAAAAATTATTAATTTTACTTTAAATATTCCAACCTTTATTCCTTATTTTAGTTTGTTCTTAAAAAACGCATTCTAGTCGTGTCTTTGTTCTATTAAAGAAATTATATCAACATATTCTTTTTAAAGTCCTCACGCGTTGGTCTAATGCGAGAATTCTGGGTTCGATTCCCGTGAGGGCAAAGTCGGTGTTGACCCAGCATCGTGATGAAAAGTGGGAAGCTAATATTAAAGTTAAGCGCCCTAGGTAGCGAAGGCCGGAACTAAACGGCGTGGGAACTGCGGCGTGCTTACCACAAGCCTCCCTTTTCAAATCGCCGTCTTTTATGGGCTATCATCAAATCCTGGTCCTTCATGGGATGTTGCGCCATAGGTTTTTTTTTATTTTATTTTTTTTTTTATTCTTTTTAAAATGACTGACTATTATTTTCTCCTGCTGCGATCTCGTCAAAGCGAATGGTCTGTTTATGTAGGTGTCATTCATCAATAAGAATCCAATAGATTTTTTAGCTGGAAGGTATAATTTAGAGATTCGAGACTGATAATCTCTCTGCAGCTCTTTCTTAAAAGATATTGCACAAACTAATCATAATATTGCACATTTTTCAACTGCAAGTCTGATTAGGAAACAATTCGTTGCAAAATCCATACCATTATCAACTCCTACGATGTCTCAAATTGAACAATTTTTAATTATACTCTCCTTATATAGACGAAATTTTCTATTTTATTTTTATATCATTAACTTTTTACAATTAAGAAGCTTTTTTCAAATTTGGGATTATTTCTTTCTTTTGTATCTTTATGTTATTTTTCTCTAATTTATTTTGTCCAGGTTTAAAGTTTCTGTTTAATTGTCTTCATTCTTTAATGTCTTCTTAAAGAAACCTTACTCTTACAAAAATACTAACTATATACTAAAAAAAAGGCACTTTTATTAAAACGCAATAAACGACCTCCCCACAACCCGGAAAATAATTGTTCTTTTTAGAAAATTCCTTACTTTGGTAATATGGATCGTCAGTTTTTTGTCGAAACCTTGGAGGAAGTGGGTTCATTTTGACATCCAAATGGGCTATCATGTTCGAACTTTTAGCACTTCTCATTGTTATGTGTTCACATCAAGAGGCACTCACCTTTTCACCTTTTAATGTAAATATTAAAGTTCAAAAGTTAAGCCGCCAACAAAAAGCATTATCAGGACCACAATCATCAGTATCACGATCAAAAATCATCAGAATATGTTTTTTGCTACTTTATTAGGTTTGCTCCAACAAGCAGTTTCTGATTAGAAGCAAACAGATTTGTGATTATCGTTATACGCGTTCTGACATTGGTTTGCGATTGATTTTTATTTTTGATGGAACGCACTTTTATTATTAAAAAAAAAATTAAATCCCTATACGTAACTTTTTGCAGCCAATCAATGAATACAATTCTAGAAGGATATGCCTTATTATTATTATAACTGGGTGCCTATAGTGCGGGACCTAAGCCTAGTGGCTTTTATCCCCTAATTTTCCCCCCCAATTTATTCCTCTAATTAATCCCCCACGGTAATCTGGACCGGTTTGTCTACAGTATTCTAAAATATCTTTCAGCTCCAACCTGCCCAGGCAGTCCTGCGAGAGTGATGCCCTCCCAGATATGCGAAACCTAGTTCCAGCGAAACGGAGACACTGACATAAGTTATACATCGTAAGTCATACACCGTTTCCCTAACTCCATCATCACAGTTCTGACATTGGCACTAGACATCCTCTCTAGATTATGTAAATGACTAGACACCTATATGTGTCTCAGTCACCACACCCACCAAGGTCCTGGAATCCTATCCTACTAAGGGACAGGAGGTAGTCTGAAACCCCCTGCTTTTAGTTCCTTTGATAAATCTTTTAGCCTGGAGGCTGGAGGAAACCTCTCGTCTCCCAAAGTCTAATCTGACTATCACAGAATCTCTTAGTGACGGCAAGGGCTGGCTCAGAACCACAAAAAGGTAAGGAGGATCCCTCAGAAATAAGGACATGCCTTGATCCTCGAACTCTTCTGACCCGACCATAAAAGAGTTGTAAAAATTTTTAGTTGGAAGTGGAGTTAAATTTTTGGAAAACACATATCCATCAATCAGCATGCTTCCGGATAATCATAAACTACTTTGAAACTTTATCCATAACAAACGTGACATTTGTAAAAAAAAAAAAAAAAAAAAAAAAATTGTTAAATCTTTCAAGTTCAAAAACCAATTATTGGAGCATAATAAGTGGAATAGAAGATTAACAAACTGCATGACGATAAGTGTGGAAAAAGAAAAATTTTCGAAGAAATTCGTTTAGTACATCCCACACCCAAGGAAACATAGGAATAAGGATTAAGGCAACTGTTTTAAAGGAACTGTATTGAAGGAGGATATCAGGACTCAGAGTCCTGTGGAAGTATGGAAACCTACTGCTTTACTCCCAACTAACAGATTAAACACGTTAGCCGGTTAAACATGTGTTAGCCTATGTTCGCATAGTATATTTAAACAGATGTGAATAGATTTTTACGATAGGCCACTCTACAAATTATAACATTATTGGAAGGCAGACCGGCTAAGGTTCATTATAAATTATTATCATTAACACTCGTGGCATTTGAAAAAGTGATTTTATGCAATAATATTTAAACATATCTTATGAAGATATTAATGTATAAACGTGACTCTATTTTAAATGTTCTTTAAAAAAAAAAACCCAACGTGAACGAAATAAAATTTTTTTTTTTCTTATTAAATTATCAAGAATAAAAATTATCGATTACTATTGGGTTAAAATAAAGCCAAAAATGTTGTGGGCCTTCAAAAGGGAGATACATACACACACACACACAAATATATATATAATAAAACCAAAAAGGAGGTTTTTTTTTTAAGGTGTGTCATGTTTTTACTGAAGTCAAGGTCTCCCTAACTAAAAATGAAGTTCTCAAGGGTATTGTTATTTATTTTTTGGAAGATGTAAAATAAGAAATTATACAGTTCGGTACAAATTGACGGACAATAAATGAAATCATTATTTAAAAAACCTTTGAAGTAAGTTAACCATTAAACTTAGCTTAGGTAATCATTTATTAGTTTTATTAATATATTTAAAGAAAATAAATTATAATATAAATTGAAAAAAAAACGGGAAATAATAAATATTTATTTGAATTTTAGAAATAACAATAGGTATAATTATAATTCTGACAAACGACTATATTATCGCCTACTTGACACAATACGGTAAAAATATAACGCCGTACAACTGGACTGGTAACAAACAAGTTCAACCCAAATGAATTCTGTCTTGGCCAGTCCGCATTTACTGTTCCAAATGTTAATTTATAATTATTTCTGTACATGACATTGAAAACCTTTTTATATAAAAAATATTTTTCAAGTCCCCTAAAAACTTTTCAAGTAAAAACAAATTAGCATTTAAAAAAAAATTATGAATATTATACAAAAATAATATATAATATTTATAACTACGCTACTTCCACTTGATCTTATCCAATTTTAATAATTTTATTGTTTTAATTTCAAGTCCTAAAAAAGTTCTAATCTTAAAGCCACAAGACTTTACGGACTCTAATATGAGCAATTTCCAATGAGCCTAATTGAACAGCGTCTAGGATATAGATTATGGGCAACTATAAGTAAACTAGTGCGGTTTGATTTGAACAGTAAAACCTTTATTTGTATACATCACAAATCCAATTTCACTTCATTGAAACTCTACAAACGCCTACTCCATTTTGATTTTAACATTTTTCACGGGCAATCTTCCTGTTTTATTATATTTTTTACTTGCCTTTTGGAAATAATGGAAACCATTATCTAAATATCTAGGAAAAATCTGTTACTTTAAGAGGTATGGCCACAGTTTTCCAGGCTAAGATTATTGGTATCATTGAACGCTACTACATGATGGAAGAAGAGTGGCAAAGAGTAGTAAAATGATGAGGATATTCTCTTATAGTCAAGCTGCACTAACGACTTTGAATAAAACCTGTTAGAGCTCTAAAAACTAGTGGGTGATTGTGGAGAGGATTCCAATGGTTTTGCTCGGATTAGTAGGATAGCTAATCTGGGTACCCGGATACACGGATAAAAAAGGCAATTAGAGGGCGGACGAGTTGATTAAGGTGGGTTCCAAATTATTGTTTTTGGTTTCGAGTCAGCATTAAGCAATTTTTTGCGGCAGAGAATTTAAACAAAATAAATTCGAGAAGCACTGGAGAGACCCGGAGTGTACAAAAGTAAATGGAGCATGGGCTGCCAGTCATTAACAAAAAAAAGTAGGATGTTAGATCCTTATATCAGAATCTTGAAGATGGAGTCGGATGGAGACGGTGTATCGCAATAAAATGTGCCCGTTTCGCCAATACTAGGTTCCGCACATTTAGAAGGGCAACACTTGGGAATACCTAGAGGGAGTTCAAGATTAAGGATATCTTGAGAAAAGATCCTTAGTCGATCCTTGAGTAGATTGTTGGGGGAGGTCTCTTAGGAGTAGTTGTTTTTTAAGGAAAGTCATAAAACCAACTTTTAAATAGCCTTCGATTTTTTATTTTATTTTACGGACGTTTCAACACTGTGCATGTCATTATCAAAGTTATAATATACAACATTGAACCTGAAATGGAAACAGACAAGTTAAACATATTTTAGAATATTAAGTAATTAAATACAATTGTATTGGAAATTATTAAGATTTCGTTATAATGCTTCTTTTTTTTTCTTTTTTTTACACATTTCTTTTGTTTACTTCTTTTGTATATTATAACTTTGATATTGATATGCAGTGTCGGAACGTCAGTAAAATAAACAAATATTTTCGGCTATAGAAGAGTTGGTTTATGAACAACAAGACTTTCCTTCAATATTTAAATATAGCCTAAAAATAAACCTATTTAAACGAATAGTTTTTTTGAGGAGGGGAGGGGAGAGGAACAGAGCCACACTGTTAGGTTCCGCACGTTTGGCCACCCAGTGGTAATAATAATAATAATCAGCAAAAATTGTCATCAGAACCACCAAAGAGATCGGAAGAGTGATGAAACCCAGAAGTTCACTCAATACGTTTATATAATACATACGCTTTTATACAATATACTTATTGTAATAATTTATTATTTTTTTGCTAAAAACATCCCATGAAGAATTTCTCGTACATTTATAAAGGTACATACATACATTGGCGCCCGGAGCCTTCTCAGCGCACTGCCGGCTCTGGGCAGTGTTCTTTCGTTACAGACAACACTGCCCACCACCGGACAGTAAGCTGTAGAAGCTTCTAGAAAGAAAAAAATCAAAGGGCAAAGTAATAGTTGGAATGGAACCAACAAAAAATTTTTTATATATATTTCTGCACAAATCCTACCAAACTACCACAATGCTTCGTGGTAAAAAGTAGCAACCAAACATTCTTTACTTGCTTATATTAATACTCAAATAAAATCCAAGGTTATGATCGAGAAACGAAGGCATTGCACCTTGTTTTGCACTTTATTGGCGTTCCAGCTTCTAAAACTTATCCTATCACGGCGCCTTACCAATACAGTATCGTATAAATAACACTTATTACTTTTTCCAATAGCTGTAAGAGAAAGTATTACATCCTCGACAGACTTACGAAATTCAGTTTTCCCAAGAGAATGGAAAACCGCAGTTTTGATAAAAAACGGTCAACCGGGAATATATCACTTCAATAAATACATTTTTCAGTTTTTTTTTGTTTTTTTTGGAAAATATCTTCTTCAAACTCTGGTACACATTATATGGGATATAAGGTCTACCACTTTTAAATTAAAATATCATTTTAATGCAATTTCCTACCTTTACATTTTATATAATATTAATGAGAATTAAATAATAAATCAGAGTTTATTAAAAAACTTGATAAAATTAAAAAATTTAAATGTGATTTCTAACGGAATCACATTGATAGATTTGTCTTCCAAAAAAGTTATTTTTTGTCCAAATTTATTTTTATTTTATTTTATTTTTTAACGCGATATAAGATTTGGATACGATAGAGGTGGAACGCTTGGTTAAACCTCATAGTTCAATGCCGTATGTCCAATTCGATTTGAGTGATATATATTTATTTTGTACATTTATTTTGTAATATTTGATCTTGATCTTCTATCATGCTATAAATCAAGCGTGTCAATCTCGTTAAAAGGCACGACCCATTTTTCATTCAAGTTACATTTCTAATATACCTTGCAGTTGCCAAACAAATATTCCCATTATTCGAAAAGCATTCGAAACTTTTGCAAATAAAAAATTGTTTTTTCATCTATGTATTTTCTTTATATTGTATTTAATTTATAGAAATTTGAAAATTCATATTAATTAAGATTTTCTGTTGTTAACTTTTTGTCTCCTTTTCATTGTTTTTCCCTATCAACTTTTTTTGTTTTTTTTTTTTTATTTTTATTTAGAATTTTATAACTACATTCTAGTAACAAGTAAAAGTGATATATGCATCTCAAAATAAGGCATGGTAAGAGTGAATGTGGGTATTTGTCGATAATTAGCATCAGTTAGCCCAGGAGGTCGCCGGGCCAAAGACGCTTCAGTCGTCTTGGAGGATTATCCGGAAGTGCATTCGAAGAGAGAATAACTGAATAACAATGATTAGGATGGAGGGAGAGATTACTATGGAATTTGAGAACCTGGATTTTTGCTAGGGCATTATTATTGTTATTATTATTCTAGGAAGGGAAGGGCGAAACCCTACGCTATCCAAACCTCCTTGGGCCCATATAGCTACCCCAAGAAAATAACAACTACCGAGTCTGGAACAAACGTCTAAGCCC
>JAAEAF010002226.1:0-145108 GCA_011037195.1 Triatoma infestans
TTTTGAATCTATCGAGTACAGACAGACACCAATTCATTTATATATATATATATAGATATACAATATATATAATTTATTTAATTACATATTACCTAATCTGGTTTATTTGAAATATTTTCCTGGGAAAATTGATTTGGGGGGGGGTTCTGAGAAAACAGTAGCATTTAGCTTTCCTCTAAAGTACCATTTTAGTACAATGTATGGTACTGTCACCTATATAATATTAATACTCATTAGAAATTTTGTAAGAATTCCAAATTTGATGAAAATAAGTTAACCGGAAGTGTGGCTTTACAGAATAATTGGCATTAAATTTGAAATGTTACTTGGGTTTGGTTCAATGTTATGGGCACTCTCTTCTGGGCTACAATGTAATTACTTGTAACACCTGCTTGAGCGGTACTCCCCCCCCCCTCCACCATGTTTATTTTTGTATTCAAATCATTAAGCAAAAGTTGTTGCGTGGGTTTTAAACTAGATTTGTTTTAATTTTTTTTTTTGTGTTAATTAATTAATTAAGAGTAACTTTTTTTTTTAAAAAAAAGAAGTTATTTGTGGTTTTTTACATTCAGTTATTATTATCATTTATTTCATAGAGTACTGGACAGTATCGTGTTCATTAAAGATTCTAACTAGCGGTGAAGTTAAGACTGGAGAAACCATTGCTCTGTCGGTTAAGCAGTAGCTAAGTTGGTTAGAAATAATTCCGCTAGGTAGAGCTAACTGTCTACTTAAATGTATTTTATTCAGGAACTGCTTGCGTGAGAGCAGGGGCCTTGCTGTAGTAAGTTCGATCTTCCAATCAACTCCTCCTATTTATTAATTTAATTCTAACCATAAAGGGTTTTGTATAACTTGACTTGCACTGTCTTGAAAGAGAAAATTAACAGTTTCGAAATTCTTTATTTTCGCAACTGTTTTCAATTTTATTTGAATATTTAAAAATATGCCAACATTTTTTTTAGTTTCTCTAACTGCTCCTAGTAAGAGGAAATATTGCGATACTGTCAAATTTTGGAAATTGAATTTACCGGTTGTGACTTCTTAAGGCGCGTCAACATGTATGGTCATTGGCGCCTGGAGCCATCTCAGTGCACTGCCGGCCTCGAGTGTTCTCTCGTTTCAGATAACTCTGCAGCAGCGGACACTGAGCTGTAAGAGGCTCTTAGGAAGAAAAAAAAATCTAAGGGTAGCACAACTGGACTCGAAACCGGGACCTGTACGCTAACCACTTAGCTATTTCCTTCCCAGTGTGAGAGAAATATTAAATTTGAAATCAACTCTATGGTTTTTGAAGACAAACTTAAAAAATTCTTTCCATTCTTTTAATTCGAAAATTAATATTAATAATTTATATTACAATGAATATCATTAAGAAAATTTGTTGACCTTTGATGAATTAAGTTGTGAAGAAATTTGGTGAGGATCGGTCAACAAAAAAAACATCAATTATGCCAACGTTTAGACAGAGTTTCCTGTTAATGGTTTTCTGTAGATGATTTAAGACAAGACACTAGTGACTTTTAATTTTCCTTTTTATGTTTCTGCGATATAACAAATGTGTATGTTTAAAAATTCTTTCTCCACCTCTTCACGACTTTCTACATATTAAAGCCTTGATAAAGACAGGAAACTCTGTCGAAAGGTTGGCATAACTGAATGTTTTTTTCTTGACCGATCCTCACCAAATTTCTTCACAACTTAATATCATTAAGTTAAAATTATTTAAAAATTAAGTATTTAATATTGCTGTATAATATGTACTATATCGGTAAAATATCCTGCAATAAACAAAACTAGTGACATTTTTCTCGATATTTGGTAATTTCAAGGTTCGGGTGGGAGGTAACTGTAACACTCAGATTTTTATTAAAGGCTCTCTTGAATATAATTCTGGTTCTGCCATCTAGATAATATTATGCTATATTAAACAAAAATACTAGAATTCCAAATTTGAAGAAATTTTTAAGCTTAACTTAAACCCTACTTAATTATTTCTAGCATGCTGGAGATGGAGACTCTAGTTTGTGTACCATGTTTGTGCTTGTCTGTAAAGTGCAGAGTGTATGTAGTTAAAGTGTATTGTGTTCTGTTGAAGTGCATAGAGTACTGAGCTGTGGTAACCAGTGGGGCCGCTACTCCCCAAATAACTACATGCAACAA
Source organism: Triatoma infestans (assembly GCA_011037195.1). Taxonomy (NCBI): domain Eukaryota; kingdom Metazoa; phylum Arthropoda; class Insecta; order Hemiptera; family Reduviidae; genus Triatoma; species Triatoma infestans. The sequence continues at coordinate 2,164 of JAAEAF010002226.1, forward strand.
GATACCCCTTGCGGGCAACATCACAGATAAATATGTATTAATTGTATTTGTAAGATTTTTCAAAAAAAAAAAAATATTTTGGACAGTTGTGCGTAATTTGTGGCGTTAATTGCAAATGTTATATGTAGTTGGTTCAGTGTTTTTAGAGCGCTCTACTGGACCAAAATATAATCACCACTTCTCTACCTGCCAAGATTAGTTACAGGGTGACACTTTTCTCCCACCATCTCGAATATTTGGGTAATATGTAAAATTTTTGAGTTTTATGAAAATTTTTTAACTTTTTAATTTTAAAAGGAGTAAGAGAAAGTCCTGTGTGTTTCATACCAGATTCTACCTGCTATGTTTGGTGAGTTCTTCCCCAATGAGTTTCATTTTTAAAATAAAATTTGCCTACTTACTACACACGAAAATGTTTCAGGGGAAAAAAATCACTTTTGGTGGTTTCTTTGGTGAGTTTCAACGTTTAGCTTTCCACTAGAGTGCCTTGTTAGTACTAGACGGGATTCGAACCCTTATTGAAAGGACATTAAAGTGGTTTAATAATGTTAATAGGTTTGAAGAAAATCGGGTAACACCGAAAGTGCGAATTTACACAAATTTATTATGAGTTTCATAAAAATTTGTTCCATAGATTTTATATTAAACTGACCATATTAACATTGTAACGCAGCCCCACTGGTGCCTTCTAGGAGAGAAAGCAGGTACATCAAGTTCTCCTAGTGGCCGCTAGGAAGCGCTGGTGGCGCGCTCCAGCCCTTTTTAGAACAATCTATAACCTTCTAGACCCATTTCCACCGGTATAAATAGTGGGACCAGAGAGGGTTTACAGAGTTTTCTTGTTACAAACGAAGTGTACGTTTGTGAAAAGTGTATAAAAAGTGAACAAAATGAACTTTTGAGGTTTAAACTGTGAATTAATTATTATTAAGTGTTGTATTTATAATTTATTGTGTAAAACAATAAATTGGTGTTTTTCTTATTGAAGTTTAGAGGTATTTTATCTAAACGAACCCACTTAAAACTAGTTGCAGTAGCTAGTTTAGAGGGAAAAACGTTACTTTGGTGTCAGAAGTGGGATAAAATCTCTAAACAGGTAACAGTTTAGTGTCAGTTCTGTTGTATGCCCATAAGTACAGAAGTCAAACGCGGAAAATGGAGGAAATGATGACATTTTTGAAGAGCGAAATGAAAGAATAAAGACAAAATAGAGGGGTCAGGATGAAATGAACGAAATAAAGAGGGGCCAGGATGAAATGAAAGACGAAATAAAGAAGAGCCGAGAGGAAGCAAAAAGGGGTCAGGATGAAATGAGAGCAGAAATAAAAAAGGAGATAAATAAGGTCCTAGAGGAGTTAAAATCCGAAATGGAGAAGAAGATAGGCGAGGTTGAGCAGTATGTAAGACGCCGATTGGAGAGCACGGAGACTGGCTTGCCCAAGGTTGGAGCTGGAGCGACTCCAACGGCAGACATACAGGAAAATGATGGCGCCCGAGTGGCGCTCAGAGCTCTAGCGTAAATCAAGCCGCCAGAATACGAAGGAGCATCATCGTGGGCCAACAATTTACTACAATTTATTGCTGTTGCTTCCGCAAATAGTTGGAGCGAAAAAGAGAAAGCAACATCACAGATTATCTCGCTGCGGGGTGAAGCGCTGGACATCCTCCAGAGCATTCCGGAGGATCACCGAGGAGATTTTGCCCATTTGAGCGAACACATGGAGAGGTGGTTCGGCGACAAGCATATGCAGGAGCTGTACAGGACGCAGTTCTAAACACGGCGCCAACACCCGGGAGAAACACTCCAACAATTTAGTGCCGATATCTCCCGCTTGGTTAGAATAGCGTTCCCCGGACTGGATGATAATCTTTTGGAGGGATTTGCTGCGGATGCCTTCGCCGACGGCCTGAAGGACCCCGAATTAAAACAGGCTATCAAGTTGGCCATATCAAGGACGATCGGGGAGGCGCTGGCAAGAGCTTTAGAATTTGAGGCTGTAAAACAGACCATCCAAAAGGAACCATTTTGGGTAAGGCAGACTTATGTGAAGTCATCTGTCGCTCCAAGTCCTGGTCAAGTGAAGGGGAAAATTGAAGACATTGTGGAGCGGTTTGTGGAGTGTCTGATTCGGGAACTGGTGCCCTCCAACGCAAATACTAAACAGTCCTTAAAATGTTTTAACTGCCAGGAATTTGGACATTTCAAGAGAGTGTGCAAACGCCCTCCTTGCTAGAAACAGCAAAAGGGCGAAGATAATCAGGAAAACTACGAGTAGCCGGCTTTGAGGTGCGGAAGCTGGCTCGTCTCTCTTATGCCCCAGCGGCTATTTCGGAGTAAAGAAGACATTGGAAAAGTTGAGGCAGCGGTTTTATTGGTAGGCCACCACCAGGATGTTGAAGATTGGTGCCGGCTATGCACGGAATGTGTAGCGAGCAAAGGACCCAGAAGTAGAACCCGTGGCGCTATGAGGCAGTACAATGTTGGAGCACCGTTTGAAAGAATCGATATTTGGGTGTGCCTCTTCCCAAAATTTTTTTTTTTTTCGAAATTTACAACGGCAGCATAGTGCCATAAGCAAATATGAAAATTCTGTGTAGAAAATATATATACAATGAAAAGAAGAATAAAATAAAAAAAAATTTAAAAAAAACAAAAAATTACAGAGTTGAGAAACTACCCAGTGGTAGCACTCCAATCAACTTTGTCACTCACTGTCACTAGCACTGACACTAGAGAGGATGTCGCGAGGCCACTGGCGTTTAAGCCGTCTAGGAGGGTTGTCGGGTAGAGTGCGGGATGAGAGGCGTCGGACTAGAAGATTGGGGTATGAGGGTAGGGTACTATGGAATTTCTTGTATCTGACTTTAGTAACTTGTGGTAGGAAAGGAATTTTTAGATCACTGTGGATGGTTTGATTGGAAACATAATAAGGAGCGTTAACTATTGTTCGAAGGAACTTGGATTGTAGGGATTGGATGAGGTTGAGGTTGGAACGCTTGGCTGAACCCCACAGTTCGATGCCATATGTCCAGATGGGTTTGATGAGTAAAGTGTATTATTATTATTATTATTCACAAAAGGGTGAGGGCAAACCCTACGCTATCCAAAGCCTCCCAGGGCCCATATAGCTACCCCTAAAGAATAACAACCACTGGGACTAGAACGAAAATCCAGGCCCAGGTTTTAATCATCTAAGTTTCACCACAGACCGAACAAATCGGACCAAAACCTTAAAAGGACACAGCTTAAGATCCTCTAAGATTCCTATCCGGCCGAAGGTCCTAAACCTAATCTCCTCACAACCCAAACAATTCGTCATCGATGCATGGGTGTTTCCTCCTCAGTCTCACAAACTCTACAAAAGGGGTCAGGCACGGTCCCATTATATAGAGATGTCTCTTAACCACAATGCCCATGAGGAATCCAACCAGATGTCTGAGGGAGGTCCGAGTAAAGTGTAAATTAATCGTTTGTTTGTAGTGACAGTTAGATCTTTTTTAGGAGTCGTTTAGTTGTCTATAGGGGTGTTCATTTCTTGTCTTTTGAGTTCGTGCTTGATGGGGGTTCCAAGTAAGTCTTTTGTCGATGTACATCCCAAGGTAGCGGACTACATCAGAGACTGGAAGAGGAGACTGGTTGTAATAGAGAGGGGGAGAAGTAATTCTTCGTAGGGTAAAGGTAACATGTTGATTTTTGCTTTCGTTTAATTTGATTTTCCATTTTTTGAACCATCTCTCCAAAATAATAAGATGATTCTGAATATTTCTATGGGATGTCACTGGGTCGGGGTCTGAGGAGAGTATAGCAGTATCATCTGCATAGGTGGAAAGGAAGGTTTTAGGATTAGTCGGAATATCTGCCGTGTAAACTGTATAAAGGATAGGGCGCAAGATACTCCCTCCCCTGCGGGACACCTGCTTGGACCCTTTGGTAGGGAGAAAGAGAGGATCCAACCATCACTTGGGAGTAACGATCAGAGAGGTATGACTTAAGGATAAGGTAGTGTGTAGAAGGAAGGACGCTCTTAAGCTTCGAGAGCAGCCCGAAGTGCCACACCCGATCGAAGGCTTGCTTCACATCGAGGAAAACACCCGAGCAGCATTCTCTCCGTTCAAGAGAGGAAGCGATGGTGTCCACAACGCGATGACATTGCTGGATCGTTGAATGTTGTTTCCTAAAACCAAATTGATGTTCTGGGATGAAGTTAGCGGCCTCAAGGTGAGGAAGTATCTGTTTTAGTAGGAGTCTTTCAAGTATTTTTCCAAGGATTGGTAATAGGCTGATAGGACGATAGGATGTAGGAAGGTGATGCGGTTTATTTGGTTTTGGGATCATTCGAATAACTGAGAATTTCCACTGAATAGGAAAGTATGTTGTTCTTAGGACAGAGTTGTAGATAGTGGTAAGGAGTACTACAGCCTTCCTAGGAAGGGAGCGTAAGATATTAGAAGTAATTAGGTCAAAACCAGGAGCTTTACGTTTGGGAAGGTTTTTAATTGTGTACAGAACATCTGACGGTGTAAATGGTTTAGGAGGGAGAGAGAGAGGAAGTGGTTCATTAAGTTCTTGCTCTATGGTAGTGGTAAATGTTGGGTCGTCTAAGTCAGGATGAGGAATGAATACATTAGCAAGGTAGGATGAAAGGAGAGAAGCTTTTTCTTCGTCGGTTGAGACCCAAGAGCCGTCCTCACGACGAAGAGGAGAGGCAACGGTTTTGTAGGAGAGTATTTCTTCGTAGCTGTCCAAAGTGAGTTGTCGTCTGTAATAAGTGATAACGTATAATGCTGAAATTGTTCGTCATATAGTAATTTTAGTTCTGTCCTTAAAAGGTGAGCTAGTCTATTGTAAGTCTGTTTATCTGAAGGATAACGAGTGCGTTGCCATTTAGCTCTAGCACGCCACTTCTTCATTATCAATTGGCGAATGTAAATTGGGGTTTTGTCTTTTAATGTCTTAGTTCGATTGATCGTGTGTTGTGATGAGTCCCAAATCGAAGTCTCTATAGATGAAGTAAGTTGGTGTACTGCGTGGTCAATGTCCTGTATGCTTTTGAGTGGTACATGTAAGTCTATTTTTCCATCGAGTAAAGTCTGGAATAATTTCCAGTCTACTTTACCTGACATCAGTGAAGGTCTTGTGGGAGTAAACAATGGACAAACGTCAAGTAGCAAGAGGACAGGAGTGTGGTCCGAGGAGAGATCGAGGACGGAAGTGATGTTATGATAAAGGAAGATCTGTGAAGTTATGAAGAAGTCCAGTATATCGGGTAATTTTGATGTTGACGTTGGCCAGTATGTGGGTTGATCAGGAGATAGAAAGCTGTAGTTTTGGGATAAAAGGACAGAGTGTAATGTTTTGCCGCGTGGATTTGTTGTTCGGCATCCCCAATGAAGGTGTTTCGCGTTGTAATCACCACCAGAGAGGAATTTAGGACCAAGGGTATCGAAATAGGACGTGAATTGATGATGAGAAAATAGGTTTATTTGGAGGACAGTAAACGGCAGAAATATTGAAACAGAAGTTGTGAGTTGCTAAAGATATTGCGGATGACTGAATATATTCTGAGGAAACTGGCTGGAGTGGATGATGGGAAATGGAGTTTCGGATAAGGATTGCCGCCCCTCCATGGGATGTATCATCAGGATGGTCTGTTCTGTATATGGTGTAATCTTTTATATAGAAGTGTGATCTGCTTGTAAAGTGTGTTTCTGTAATGAGTGCGATGTCTATACGTTTATTGTGTAGTACTATGTCAAGCTCTTGCCTATGGGTATTCAACCCATTAGCGTTTCAGAGAAGGATGGTTATAGAGTTCTGAGTAGGAATAATTATGGGGCTAGTCTAGGAAGGAGCTGATTTACAAGGGTATTAAGAAGAGTGAAAAGTGGTGATAAAAGGGACTCAAATTTTTGAAAGAATGAATTAAGGATGGCAGTTAAGTCGGGGATAGTTGTATGTGTAGGATTAGGCTGAGGAGGAAGATATGTTTGGGAAGTATGTGGCCTAGAGACTTCTGAATATAAAGGTTTTCTTCTGATTGGCTGTTGCTGGTGGTGAAGTTGTTGTTGCTGCTGGACATGTAGTAGTTGTTGTTGCTGGAGGTACAGTTGTTGCTGCTGTAATTTTTGCTGTTGTTGTAGATGTGGGTATTGTATATTTTGCTGAATATTTTGAGTAATTCGTTTACGATTAGTTGCTTGTGGCAGCATAGGAAACTCGTTGTAGTTTGGCACTTTGGCCTCTTGCGTATTGGATGAGAGGTGTTCACCTCTAGAACGCTCGCTCTCTCTTCTAAGGCGCTGTAACTCCTTGTGTGTAACACATCCCCGATAACTCGCAAAATGCGGTCCAAAACAGAGGGCGCAGGTCGAAGGAATATCCCTGGAGGGCTTGTCACACTTTTCCCACAGGTGTGGTCCAGCACATTTCACACACCTTGGTGCGATTTGGCAATAACTTCGTGTATGACCATATTGTTGGCATCGTTTACACTGTACGATTTCTTTTGTTTTATATGGTTCCTCTACCCTGATAACTGTGTTTAGTAACCTTGTGAGGCCGAATATACTTGTTTTTTGGATTTGGCTCCAAGTCTACATGAAAGAGTGGCAGGTTCCCAAAATCTAAAAGGGGAAATCGCTATATACTAGTTGCGGCGGACTACTTTAACTAGTGGACGGAGGCGTATGCTTTGCCAACCCAGGACGCATCAGCTGTGGCCGAAGCTCTAGTAAATAACCTGTTCAGCCGTTTCTGGATTCCGCTGGATTTACATTCCGATCAAGGGAGAAATTTTGAGTCACAGGTGTTCAAGGCGGTCTGCGAGATTCTTGGTATCAGGAAGACGAAGGCAACGCCGCTTCACCCTCAGTCTGACGGCATGATGGAGCGATTTATCAAGACTCTAGGAAGTCATTTAAGGCTTTTGGTAATGAACACCAGGACGACTGGGACGAACACATACCTCTAATAATGGTGGCTTACCGTTCGTCTGTCCACGAAACCACAGCCGCACACCAGCCAGCGTTGTGCTTGGAAGAGAACTTCGGCTACTCAGTGACCTTTTATTTGGCAGCCCAGATGAGGAGGAAACGGACGTGGACAACTATGCAGAAGAGCTTCGCCGCAGATTGGGGACCATCCATAGAAAGGTGCGCGACAAGATGGTGTTAGAAAGTGACCGGATGAAAACGCGGTACGATCTGCGGGTCAGCGGAAGAACCTTCCAGGAAGGCGAGAAAGTATGGCTTTATAATCCGGTACGGAAGAAGGGTAGGCCCCCAAAACTCCAAAACGATTGGGAAGGACCATACACGATCATATGAAGGCTCAACGACCTGGTGTACCGAATCCAACGGACACCCAGATCCAAAATGAAAGTCGTACATCTGGACCGGTTACTGCCTTACGTCACCAGCGATGTTTCTGTTTGGGACGAACAGATCTGAGAGGGGAGCAGTGTAACGCAGCCAGTGGTGCCATCTAGGAGAGGAAGTAGTAACCTCAAGTTCTCGTAGTGGCCGCTAGGAAGCGCTGGCGGCACACTCCTCTAGCTCTTTGTAGAATAATCGAGAAAGTTCCAGACTCTTCACCACCGGTATAAATAGTGGGACCACAGGGAGTTGGAAGAATTTTCCAGTTACAAACGAAATCACTAGTTTGTGAAAAGTGTATAAAAAGTGAACAAAGTGAACTTTTGTGGTTTAAACTGTGAAGTTAATTATTATTAAGTGTTGTATTTATAATTTATTGTGTAAAACAATCAATTGGTGTTTTTCTTATTGAAGTTTAGAGTATTTTATCTAAACGAACCCACTAAAACTAGTTGCAGTAGCTAGTTTAGAGCGGAAAACGTTACAATATCAAATATAGGCCTATCACTTTTTTTGTTTGGTTCATTTATAAGTGAAAATTATTTTTATGTGTATTCTAAAGGAACACACGTAACTTAATCACTAAACCGAAATTTCAGTATAATGAATGATTCAGCCAAAAGTTATTTTATTACAAAGACGGTGTTTTTTTTAATTTAAAATTTAAGGCGCGTCAACATCTATGTTCATTGGCGCCCGGAGCCTTCTCAGAGCACTGCCAGCCTCCGGACAGTGTTCTCTTGTTGCAGACAACACTGTCATCACCGGACAGTGAGCTGTAGAGGCTCCTAGGAAGAATAAATCTAAGGGTAGCACAGCAGGACTCGTACCCGGGTCCTCCGCGTGGGAGTCCCTCCACTTAGCTAGTCCCTTCCCTCAAAAACGGTGTTGTAATAATTGCCGTATTGCCTTTGGGAAGTGCCGAAAGCAATTATTTTATTTTTAGACTATTGTCTTCCAGGACACTAAATCTCATAGTGTTTTGTACAGATCAAAATACAAAACAATAATACTGAGTTCTTTTCGTTTGTTTAATATAGTAACAACTTGCGCCCAGATCGAGTGGTGCAGCTTGTTAATGCATATTGAGTGCTAGATAATAATTAAGTTTCCATTCCCAATTCCTACTAAACAGTCTACGATTCATTCATCCAGGATAATTAAGTAAAGTAGAAGAGTGCTTAGTTATAGTTGATGAACAAGACAGCCAAATGAATCAGTGCTCAGTGTTGAGGCAGTCTTGTCCGACCTAGAAAACAGATTACTAGGTTGTCGGGTTACCGACTATATTAAGGAAATCTGATAGAAATAATGCGGCCATATTGCACACCGCGCCATTATTCAGCCACCTCTAACCCTGGCTCTATGCAGTAATCATAAATAGTAGTTATATATTTTTGTTTTGTTTTTAATTTACATTCAAAAAAATTATTAAATAAATATATTACACTCAAGAACAACAAAAGATTATATTCTTCGCAATAATTACCAAGTATTTTGTTGAAGAGTATTTTAGAGTTATTTATTAAAAAAAAGTCTGGGTGGAATACTCTCACGACATTCTTTTATTGTTTTTTTTTATTTTAAGGCGCGTCAACATCTATGGTCATTAGCGCCCGGACCCTTCTCACTGCATTGCCGGTCTCCGGACAGTGTTGTCTCGCTACAGACAACACTGTCGATCACCGGACAGTGACCTGTAGAGGCTCCTAGGAAGAAAAAATCTAAGGGTAGCACTGGACTCGAACCCGGGACCTCCGCGTGGGAGTCCATCGCACTAACCACTTACCTAATCCCTCCCCTTTTATTGCTGGTAATGCAATTATATATAAAATTTACTCATTGGCTCTAACATATGACCATTACCTCCCCAGGCAGGTATTAGAAATGTGATTTCATTATAATTTAGTAGGCAGCGCCCAAAACATGGAACTCTGGTCTCTCTTCAGAACCATATATCAAATAACATTTTGGTGAATATATGGATGGATCCGCAACGCTGGGATAACAACTGTGATTTTATCCGTCCTTTGTAGCATGCATATTTTTTTTTTTATGTTCCTGACTGGTTTCGAAATTTCATCCATCGTCAGATTATGAGTTGAACTTGTTCTAAAAGACTGTAAGAGCTTTCTTCTTTGAAGGATGTGTTTCCACGAAACTACAAAAATTTTGCTTTAGCTTCTTATACTATGTCTACATCTAAATACCTATCAGTTTTATTTGAAACATTTGGCTGGTAAAATTGTTTGGTAGTGTCTGGAGGAGCAGGAGCGTCAAGCATTTCTCTGAAGTACCATACACTGTAAGGTTCTGCTACCTATTTAATATCAATATACATTAGAAGAAGTTACGCTAGAATTCCAAATTTAAAGAAAATCTTTTACATATCTCTGACATATGCACTGAGTTCATGACTTCACTTCCAAGATGGTACTAGAATGTCCCAGAAGACTGGAAGAGTTTTCTTCTTTGAAGGATGTACTTCTAGGTCTGGGTACCAGGTCATATGGGAATTGTTAGGAATGAGAGATGCATAGGTTTGCCAAATTAGATGCCTCTCTCCCTTTCATTAATCTCCTGCTGATGGTGTGTCTTTAGGCACATATCTGTCAAGCTTCCAGTTATGGATAGCTTTACAGTATTCATCCTTGTGGTTGTCAGCAGTCCACTATGCTTATCGGGGATCCGGACAAAGCTATTAATAAGACGTTGCTGTGTCTTTCACGGAACTCTCTCAGGCATCTTACCCTTACTGGACATTATGGTTTAAGGAGACACTTCTACATAATAGGACTCATGCTGGATTCATTTTTGTAGAGTCTGTGAGACTGTGTCTGTGAGGAAACATCCATCCATCTTATGATAGATTGCTTGGGTTGTGAAGAAAGTAAGTTCAGGACCTTTGTTTGGAACAGGATGTCCGTGGAAAAGCTTAGACTATTTCCCTTTAAGGTTATTGTCCGATTTGTTCAGACTGCGGTGAACCTTAGATGGATTAGACCCAAATCTGGATATTTGTTCTAGATCCTGTTTGTTGTTGTTTTTCTTTGGGTAGCTATATGGACCCAGTGGGGCTTTGGATAGGGTAGGGTTTGGTCCCTTTCCACAGACAAGTAATAAAAAAAAATGAGTTAAACTTTACACTAAGTTGGAAGTCAACTCTCTACACGAAATTGTTAACATTATTCTCTAGATGAATGAACCGGGTCAAGAACAACAAAAATATGCATGCTACTACGAACGGATAAAATCCCAAACATTTTGGTGCTCTGCATTAGTATAGTAGAGAATAACAATAAAAACACTAAGAACAAATTACTGATTATTTCTCCTGGATTTTAAACATTAAAAAATTGGACGTTTCAGCTTAATGAGGCTAAACTTCAGCAATACTAAAAACACTAATTACATTTGTAACATAACCTTATCAATAGTTGGAATATATTTCTATCTGGTAGTGGTTACATAAGCAATCTGGTTTATTTATTCATCACTAAAATAACATAGCATAAAGTCAATTGGTATATTTCAAAGATAAATAGAAATGATATATAAGAAAAATAACAAATAAATGATGAATGTAGATATATACAGAATTAATGATTATATTCAAAAATTCATTCAGAATCCAAGCATAATTAAGTCTATTGAACTATTTCTTGTGAGCAGTTATTAATGTGATTTTTTTTTTTCATGTCAGTTAACAACAATTAATTAATTACAATCTTTTTAAAATATCTTTATGTAAGTGTTTTTTAAAGATATTAAATTATTAATTCTGTATATATATATATATATCTACAATTCATCATATTTGTTATTTTTCTTATATCATTTCTCTTAATCTTCAATATATATCTCAAATGTTTCAAATTAAAGTAATAGGTATTTATTGATGTTAATAGTATACGATATTTAAAAAAAAAATCGTTAAAACGTTTTCTAAAAACTAACAAAAAACATCAGTAATGTCGCACTTCCGGTTGATATACTTTTTGTCCAAAATGTTTGTGTCAGTTGCGGTAGTAGTGTGTGTGAACCAAATATCACAAAAACACAAACTCGCATGGAGTTATTAGTGTCAAAGGACTGAGTGCGATGTAAGCACTGGTAATAATAAAAATCAACATTCTAATATATGGGACCTCTCTGTAAACTCAAACAAATCAAAAACATTTGTTTTCAGGAAAGGAGGTCGATTAACTGCTTACAAGAACGTTGGTTCTGCTAGGGGTCAGAATATTGAGATTGTTAATCAATATATAAATATTTAGGTTGGAAACAGGTTCTCTGCATCTAATATCTAGGATTTTCAGGCGGGCTGTCAACCTATGGATTAAAATTCTCTCTATGTCCGCAGAAAGATTGCCGCGTATCTGCTATGATTCTTTAGTAAAGAATATTAATAACAAGAATATCCCGTTTAATTGGGTATCTAGATTGAGAGAGTTGTTATTTGTAATTGGGGGACAGGATGTTTGGGATCTCCAGGACGGAAAATTGGTCTCACTTAAGTATGGTGACATCCTGAAGAAATTCAATAACCATTTATTGAGCACAGATATCGAACTAGCTGTACAATCCAGCTTTAACCTACACTTCGGGAATATCAGTACTCTTGGATTGGGTGAAGGCTATATTCGATATAAAATACATATTGATATGATCAGAGTCGCCAGCCAGATGAGACTTATTTCAAAAAAACCCCCAGAATATTAGCTAAAGGTATAAATTATAAGTTTTCCCCTGAAGATTATTGCCCATTATGTTTTCTGGATAAGGATAATATATCACATTTTCTCGCATCATGTCATATATTAAATCACTTTAGGACAAAATTTTTACAAAATTATATTAATCCTATATTACCTCCTCAGGTTCAATTGGAGAATTTACTAAATATCGACTCCTATTCAAAATTAAAAAATATTTATCTGTATGCAGTAAATAGTTTAAAACTCCGAAACTCTTCAGTACTATTAGATTAAGTCAGATATATGTTTGTTTTAATATCTATTGTCTTCAACTTTTTTTATTTTTTTTTTTATTTGTCATTATTTTACGCAGGTGCTGAATTTCATTTATTTTATCAGAATAGTTAGTATTATTTTATATTATATTTTACCGTACCTTTCTAGATTATTTAGACAAAGAGCTGTCAATATTTTATTTTATATTTCTTTTGGAATTTCGTTTATTTCATTTGTTTCACATTGTTGTTTTTATTTATAATATTACTATGGATAATATTTATTAATTTTATTATTACTATCATTATTATGATTTAATTTCATTTTTTTTTTATATAATTTTTATTATTATTATTTTCTTATTTGAAATATTATGTATATACACACTATATTGTAATACTGATATTGTAATTGTATATTAAAAGTATAATGAGCGCAACTCATTGCTACAAGTGTTAAACTTATAAGCAATAAATAAATATATATAAATATTTAGGGGTGTATTTAAAGTCCAGTCACTCCTTAAATAGTCATTTTACTGAAAAAATCTCAGCGGCTAATGTGGGAAATAAATAAATTCTGCCAGAAGGAGATCCCATTTAGCATGAAATAATAATAATAATAATAAGCCTTTATTTAAACCAGATACATTCCACTTTGAACGAAAAAATAAACACAATAATATAACACAAATATAAAATAAAAAACAGTATTTAACTTCTTTTCGTTCATAAACTTGAAATTGTTAAAATAAAAAAGTAACTTTTGGAAAAATGAAATACAAATAACCTGAATTTATAAAATTTACAAAACTTAAATAAAAATTAAATTAATGTTGATATTCGCTAGGCCCATCTGAGGGCATAGGCCTCTCCCAACCTATCCCAAGCTGTTCTGTCTTGTGCCGCTCTTTGCCAGAGACTGCCGGCGAAGTTTTCGATATCGTCCCTCCATCTACATCTAGGACGTCCTCTTTTCCATTTACTATGTGTAGGAAACCAATCTGTTGTTCGTTTAGCCCATCTTTCTGGATCTAGTCTGGCTAAATGTCCTGCCCATTTCCATTTTAATTCTAGTACCGCCAGTTTAACATCTTTTACGTTCGTCTTTTTTCTGATGCTAACAGCTGTCTTTTTTTCCATATTTTTGATCCCCAGCATAATTCTTTCCATGGCGCGTTGGATTTTCTCCAGTTTACTGAGAGTCTCCTTTGAAATTGGCCATGTTTGGCAGCCATAAGTCAAACATGGAATGATACAACTGTCAAAAACCTTCTTTTTCAGCTTAATGTTCATTCCACTTTTAAAAATGAATTTGAGGGACCAAAATTTTTTCCAGCTTAAGGCTATTATTCTTTTAACTTCCCCATGGGCCCCTGCTTTGAAAGAAATCTGCTGTCCGAGATAGATTACCTCCTCTGCCCACTGCAACTTCTTTCCCTCTAGAACTATTTCGTGTTTTCCACCATTTGTGAATAAAATCGTTTTTTCTTCATTTATATTTAAGTCTGCCTCTTTTCCTGCGTTATTTAGTTCTTCAATGAGGTTTGCTAGCTGCTCTGCTGAGTTTGCGATCAGTATAATGTCATCCGCAAAACGTAAATTATTTATTTTCTTCCCTGCTATATTGATGCCGTAGTTGTCCCAATCTATTTTCATAAAAACCTGTTCCAGGACTGCATTAAAGAAATCTGGAGATAACGGGTCGCCTTGCCTTACTCTTTTTTTTATCGGAAAGTCATTTCCTTCTTTTTCCAGAACCACCCTGCTATAACTATTTGCGTACCAATGTTCAATAATCTTAACGAACACCTTATTAACTCCCTGACTTTTTAAACTATTAATAAGGAATTTATGGTTTACGGAGTCAAACGCCTTTGTATAATCTATGAAGGCCATATACACAGTTATTTGGTATTCATTACTTTTCTCTATTATTTGGTTTATAGTGTGTATATTATCTAAGGTGGAAAATCTTTTTCTAAATCCGGTCTGTTCTAGAGGTTGATTTTCTGTAAGCGTTGTCGTGATTCTTTGCTGCAACACTTTGGCGAATATTTTTCCTATAAGTGGTAATAGACTGATCGGCCTATAATTTCTGACGTCAGAAATAGAGCCTTTTTTATGAATTAAGATAATGTCCGAGTAACACCACTGCCATGGTACCCTTCTACTACTAATTACTTTGTTGAAGAGGATGCTGAGAACCGGAGTCATGACATCAATGAGGAGTTTCACTAGTTCATTGGTTATTTTGTCCCTACCAGGAGTTTTTTCATTTTTTAGATCTTGACTGTATCAATTTCTTCTTCCAGGAAGGGAGGTGTTTCTTCTTCCTCATCGCTATCCCATCTTGTTAGGTTTACTTGTGCATCTAAGATGGTTTTATCATCCTCTGCGTATAAATGTTTATAAAATTCAGTTGCTATCTCCTCAATTTCCTGTCTGCTAACTCTTTCGTTACCTTCTTTATCCTCTAATGATTTTATCCACTTATTACCTGAGTTTATAACATTTTTGGCTTTTTTAACAGCAGTATTTTTTTCAATAACTTCTGATATTAAAGTATAATCATAGTTCGTAATATCCTTTCGAATGCTATATTTATCTTTTTTACATAAAACAATATATTCTACTTGTTCTAATTTCGTTTTGTTAGATTTCATTTTTAATCTGTCCCTTTCCTCAATTATCTTATGAGTTTCCGCACTTATCTTACTCTCTAATTTTTTTCGTAGGTATTATTGCTGCTTTTTTAGCATTTTCAATTATGGTCGCTTCTATTTTATTGTACAATTCCTGGGTATCAAATTCGGCAAACTCTGTTCCATTAAAACATTCATTTATTTCTTTAGCATAAATTTTTTCATCAATTCTGGGAAAAGTTTGGCAACTCTGTTTTTGACATCTAAAGGGACGTGTTGGAATCGCTAATTTAGCTTTAAGAATGCGGTGATCCGTATGAAATATGAAGTTATTTGAAGCCTCAATATCATTGAATATTTTTTTTATTAGAAGTCAGCATAAAATCAATCTCATTCCTGTAAATACCGTTTGGAGCTAGCCATGTCCACTTTTTCCCTTTACGCTTTTTAAAGAATGTGTTTCATATTTTCAGATCAAATTATTGACAGAATTCCACTAACTTATACCCCTCAGAGACATTTTCCGTGGTAGCCTGCTTCATTTTGTGGTCATCGACCGGTTTCGGGCGTTCGCCCATCTTCAGGATGCGTTCTTCAGATAGTGTGCCAACACAGACTCGTGCAGAGACTTAGTTTCACACTAACTGAGGTGTATTCTTAAATACTAAACTCTTAAACTAGGTAAAGGGATGTGGCCAGATGGGTGGAAAAGCACGTGTTTGGGTTGTTAAAGGGCAAATTCTTTTCTTACATTGGACGCGGGGGTCTAATCTTTAAACTCTGTTGTTGGAGGGAGACTTATTTCACAATTAACTAACCAAAATATTAAGAATATACAAAAAATAAAAAATAAGATACACAAAATAAATCTAAATAAAATTAAACAACGATTAAACTAACATTTAAAAATTCATTCATTCGTTTAAAACTGAACGATTTTTTATATTTATATAAAATTACCACGGAAAATGTCTCTGATGCTTTCCAGCTCTGCGGAACCAACCACCACAACAAACTTATACCCCCTTTCGTTCCTCTGACCGTAACCATACAATCCTAAGCATCTTTCTTCTCCGGGTTTGCGGAATCCAATTTGACAGTTAAAATCCCCCATAATTATCAATTGATGATTAAAATTCAGTTTTATATCAGCAATTAGAGATCCTAATTGAGAATAAAACATATCAATTTCTTCTTCAGTTGATGTACTTGTGGGAGCGTATACTTGAATAAAAGTAATCATACATTTTTTTCCTACCTTGATTTTTAGTTTGGCAATTCTTTCAGATATAGCTTGGAATTCTTGTATATTTTGTCGAAGAGTGGAGCAGACAACAAAACCAACTCCCTTTTGACCATTATCATCTTTACAATGCATAACAATGTAACCGCTTTTCCTTCGTAAAATTTTTTCATACTTTCTTCTAACTTCTGACATGCCTAGAATTTTTATTTTAGTTTTCGAAAGAGCATTTTCCAGCTCTTCTAATCTCCAGTCCTGGAAAATCGTTCTTACATTAAGGGTGCCAATTTCAATGCAAGTTAAAGGTTGCTTATATCTTTTATTACTTTCTCTTACTCCTAGAAAGAGGAAGTATTGTAATCGTGTCAAATTTTCGATATCGAGTTTTCACCGGAAATATCCGTTTTGAGGTCCCCTGAGTCCAAAAAAGTGGTTTTTAGCGAATGGTCTGTGTGTGTGTTTGTGTGTCTGTGTGTGTGTGTATGTATGTGAACAGCATAGCTCAAAAACGAAAAATTGTAGAAAGTTCAAACTTGATATTACGTTTAGGTATCACCATGGGATCTGGGTGCGTTATGTGTCAAATTCCTCAACCGGAAGTACCACTTTACTAGTTGTTTTTTTTACGTTTTTGCAATTTTCTCAAAAATGGCTCCGAAGATTTTCTTTAAACTTGGTATATCAACTACACATACAAAGAGCTACAACTTTTATTTGAAACATTTCTCCAGGAAAATTCATTTAAGGGCACTTCTGGGGGAGGGGTGGGGTTAGGTTTTCATCTTAACTGCTGTTTCAGTATATTAGACAATTCTGTCATCTAAATAATGTTAATTAGAATTAAATATGTTGTTGAAATTCCGAGTTTGAAAAAAAATAGATAACCGGAAGTGCGTTTTTACTGAAATATAATTTTCAGTTTTCTGGTATTTTCTCGAAAATGGCTCCAACGATTTTCTTTAAACCAGCGTTGTTAACTATACATATAAAGAGCTACAACTTTTATTTGAAACTTTTCCCTGATAAATTCTTTAAAATGCTATCACAGTTGATTATACAATTCTGTCATCCAAATTGAAATAACTAGAAATTAATATATGACCCAAATTCCGAGTTTCAAGGAAATTAGTAAACCGGACAGTTTTACTGGACAGTGTTTTCACTTTTCGACGAATTTCATTAAATTTGGTACGCTAACTATAAAATTTGTCAATTATAATTTTGAGTACTGGAGTAAGAGAAAGTTGTGTGAGTGTTTCACACCAGATTTTTTTTTGTACTTGGTTGAGGATTTAAACTTGTTTGTTCTATATATGTGTCATTTTTAACAGTTACCTGATTAATTGAACTAATTTTAGTTTTAGGAGAATCTAATAATTTAGTTGGGAGGTTAGAGTCATTTTCTCCCTCGCTGACTAGGCGTTCTGGGAGAGGTGAGTTCCTTATAGCTAATTTTGCGGACCCAGTTAGTGTTATTTGCTATTTACTCGTTTCAATATCTTTTTCTAGTGTTGGGAGAGATAGAGAGCGTTCTCGAACAAAAGAATTACTGAGTGTTGATTGTAATAACTTACCTTATTTTTCTTGACCTTTTTATCCTTTTTGCATGTTTAAGTTTATTCAAAGCCTCTGATGTAGACGACTCCTTTTGAGGAGAAGTGCTTAAGCCTCTCTTACTATTTGTTCTAGGTCTAAAATCTCTAATTATTAATCTGTCATACCGAATGATCGCAAATTTACTTTCTTCTCTCGCTTT
Organism: Triatoma infestans; assembly: GCA_011037195.1. Classification (NCBI taxonomy): domain Eukaryota; kingdom Metazoa; phylum Arthropoda; class Insecta; order Hemiptera; family Reduviidae; genus Triatoma; species Triatoma infestans. The sequence continues at coordinate 20,154 of JAAEAF010002226.1, forward strand.
TTTCATGTCCTCTATTTGTATCTTTCTTTTTTCTCTTACTGATGGTGGAAAATCTTCAGTGATGTAAAACGATGTACGCTTTAATTTGTTTTTATTTCTTAGAATCTCATATTTCTTATCCTGTGAAATAAAGGAAACAAGTACAGACCTTTTTTTGTTCTCTTGTTTTATACCTAATCTTCTTACACTATCAACTTCAATATTGTTTAAATTTATATCTAAGTACTCCTTTATAAATCCTATAATATTTTCTCTCAAAGTTAGTGTATTTTTTTCTGTCTCATCTATTCCATGGATAATCAAATTCCGTTTCTTAACTTCTTTTTCTAAAAAATAAATCTTTTCTTCTTGTTCCTTAACAGTTAATTCTAAATTCTCGATTTTTTTCTGTGAATTTGTTTATTAATTTTTCAGTTTGGTTTGCAATGTCATTTTTAATTTCCTTTTTAAATTCAAGTAATAGCTCCCTCTGGTTTTTCATATCTTTACAAAATTCCTCTTTTATTTCATTATTTAAGTATAAAATCATTTCTCTTAAAGCTTGAAAATCCATCATGTAATGTATTTAATTGAGATATTTTATTTCTATATTTTAATTCAACAAATCTGGTTTGCAGTATAAACAGATACTATTTATAGCGAAAATAAGATAAATAGAAAGTAAGGTCAATGCTTGTTTGTAAACATAAAATCTTATGATATTTTGTGATGCTCCGTACCGGTAAATAACTAATAAATATAATATATAACTCACCTCATACGTCATGAAACATCATCTCCCCACTTTTCTTACTAAATCTATATTTTGCATGTAATTCTTGAAAAAACTTGATATAATTCTTTTACTTTTTTCTCAGAAACTACTCGATGAAAATTTATGGTTTATCGTTCTATTATTCTCAATTACTAACACTACAATTCTGCAAAGTTTTATAATTTAACACTGAGTCTTTCTTTACTTTAATATGGTTTAAGTGTAACACTACCTTTCTGTATGAACTCTGGATAGGAACTCTCAACATGAAATATCAGGTATTTAATTCAATTTCGAAAGTTACATATACTTTGTTTTGGAGCTCAAATCTGAGGATCTCAGAATTTTGATCTTCTCAAAAAATTTCAGAGATACTTCCTTACGAAGCTCTTTTCTCTGCCCTCCTGCACGCCGCGTCCTACAGCTCCATATTTGAAACCGCAGTAGATCCTCTTTACTTTGAGTTTAAATTTCAATCATTTTAAATAAGATTTAATCCCTCCCGGAGTTCCCGTCTTCCACGTATTGTGGCTTCGGAACTCATCAGAAAAAATGTAGGTTGCTTTAGGCAATGGATAGCACTAGCTCAGAAGTATTCGATTAAGTTAGATTTCTTATTAAATAGCTGTGAAAAATGTTAAGATTATCAATCAAATATTCTCATAAAGATTAAAGATAGTTTTCGGGAGGAGTCTCTTAGGCGGGCCAGAGACATGGGTGGACGTAAATTTTCAATTCGGATTATTTTTTGGTAAACATACAAAAAATAAATTATTATTAAGTAATATGCGTTGGCTTCTTAAACACAGAAGGTACCAATTTCCCATGAGTTGCGCCCCTTGGAACGAAGTTGCTGACTTCCCAGAAGCTGGGTCCTCTTTGCTCTCCCATTGTGTCCAAGAAGATCTTTTTCACTTCCTGATTGATTGTTCGGCCGACATTAACGGAGCTCCGATCTCAATCTTTGGGAAAATTTAGCATTATAATCATCACATTGTTAATTCTCTCTCTCTTCTTCAGATTGCAGACCTCTTATTACCTTTGCTAAACTAGCCTGGGACTATAGATTAAAACAACTCAATTCTTAATTTTATTTAGTGCATATATTTAGCTAATTTAGTTCAAAATTGGTCGGAAAATTTGGGTCTATGGTTCATTTATCTGTTCTTTATTTTGTATATAATAACGTTCGTTAATATGAAATATGAAATGGACAATTCACTTTAACCTCAAATTTCACTGATTCGTCCTAAAATAAATATAGAGGTAGTGGGGAGATAGGTAATAGAAGCGATTATGTTACAGGCCAGAAGAGGGCGCCTATAACATTGAACCAATCCAATATTTGAAAAATAACACCAGAAATTACGCAGAATTAAGTAAAATCTTTTTTAATTTTTTTTTAGGTAAAATGTTACAAATGAAAGTGATGCGTTTGTATCTGTACAGTTAGCTGCGTAAGTTTAAAGAAAATCGTTATACCCGTTTCCGAGAAAATTCTAAAAAGTTTAAAAGTATATTCTGTAAAATATTGGAATCAGGTGAGTGTAAATCCGATAGCCAGGCCATCATTAAAGCACTGAGCTCAAAATGGTATGGAAATGCTTATGCAAGCTCAATGACCTGGACAGGTACAATAGATTTACCCCATTTTGGGTGCCAGGGTACATTGGCATGAAAGGAAATGAGATGGCCGACACCCTGGCAAGGAACGGCGATGCATCACTCTTTTTGGGACCTGAAAATGGCTGTGAAATAAGCGACCAGTCACTTCGAGAACAACACAGAAATGAGGAGGAAGTGAAGAAAGTACAGCTCTGAAAAAACCCTCCCAGGATTGAAGCTAAGCTAAGACTTGCCTGGGCGGTTACAACCAAGAAAGATTTGAATTGTGCAGTCATGGTAAAAATAGGCTTCATCTGCTGACGAGTTTCTTCACGAGGGAGTACCTGAAGAAGCTGAGCCTAGCATCTGCAAATTCTGCTGGGAGATAGAGAAGACTCCAATATACCTCCTAACTAACTGCATAGTTACCAGGCATTGGAAGAGGATATAACATCCTTAGAATCTTCCCAGAACCTGAGTTACCTCAGAGGTCTTAATCTGGAAGGGGTGCTGTAGGTGAGTAGTCTCGCCCCTGGCACTGTGGGGTAGCACAATAACCTATTTTGGTCGCAGTGCTCTATACCCCCCCCCCCAAATACCACACGTATAAATTTATGTTAGAGTTCTGAAAAAATATTCAATTTTCTTCAATCCATACATTCAAAACTTTCTTGTGGACTAGAATGTAATCTTCTCAACCTCTATCTGCCTTGAGTAGTTACCCTCATTGAATCAGATTTCAACTTTAATTTGAGAATTTAAACCGCAGTGCAGAAATTGATTGTCACTTCTAAGATAATGAAGTAACTATATTACGGAAGTAATTTTTACTGGCTCAATAGAATTTCATTACTTGAAAGTATTAAAGAAGACAAAAAAAGAAGGAGTATAATATACATAAATAGTTGTTAATATTCAAAAAAGGGGGACACCTTGAATCTCCTTAAATGAAGAGGCAAAATAAATTTATTGGATTTATGTATGAGGGCGTCACAATTGCCACTCGTCCCCATTCTAATAAGATCACCTCCAAAAAATTCTACTACTAGCTGGGGCTTTCAGACCCCCCCTCGCATCCTTTACTATATAAGATAAAATAATTAGGTAAAACTAACCAATCATTAAGAGGTATAAATTACGTTGGTAAACTAGAGCCTCGGGGTGAAGTTTACTCTCTGTGAGGTCCTTTTACGCGGAGAGCACCTGCCCTGTTTAAAACTAGCTGATACAATCAGTGAGGCATGTGTTACGGCTGTACCAAACTCTAGCTATCTCTTTTTATTCCACTCATACTTTCTTTGCCAGGACCCCACTCTTCTAAGCCGTTCTTATACGTTCATCTCATAGTTAGAGGCGGAGTCTAATTCTATGCTTACCTCCAACTGAGCCCTAATACAAATTAAAATAAACTCGTTTCTGAAGTTCCCCTAAACTCCTGATAATTTTTATCTGATCAATAAATGTCATCAATTTTATGGATGCTGTATTAGCTTACAAAACAAAACAACAATAAAATGTTCAAAAGTTAATATGAAAGGAATTTTTGCTAGATAATCGTTAATAACATTAGTATAACAAATTTTGAAAAAGTAAACATTTTTCTTATAAATTAATACGTTCTCTTACTACTGATCCACGATCAGCTAGACAGGGTCAATCACCCTGGATTTAGGTCTGGACTCTCCACTACTGCCCAATTAGCCAGAATTTTTGATGATATAACTAGTGCATATAATATACGCAAACATACTGGTATGATTATGATGGACATCCAAAGGGCGTTTGAAACTGTCTGGCATACTGGAATAATAATGATTAAATATAATTTTCCTCTTTACATCACTAAAATTATTCCTTCATATTTAAAAATAATCGAAAATTCCAGAATTATTTTTGATTCATCCTTGTCCTAGCCTCATAAAGCATCTGCTGGAGTTTCTCAGGGATCTATATAAGGACCGGTTCTTTTTTTTCAACTTATTTTAATTCATTCCCAGTTGCTAAGGATGTTAAATTTGGCCCTGTGCAACAGATGATGTCTCTATCTACACTTCTCCTCCTGGCGACTAGACACTATAGTAAATAGACTTTCTAATGCAATATCACTTGTTAAAAGGCAAGTGGAGAATTTAAAATAAATCCCGAGAAAACTATTCTCTTTTTGAAACGCAGACCGATTCTATATCGACATGTCAGGTTTGGGAGATGGACTGTACCTTGGTACTATTAAGTACCGCGGAGTAATACTTGACAGGATGCTAAACTTTTGCCTGTCAAAGGATAGAGTCAATAGGAGTAACCTAGCTATCCGTACGTTTCATAATGCTCTGTCGGGATTCTAAACTCTCGCCAGAGAATAAGCTTCTCTCCTTTACAAGATAGTAGCCAGATAGATGTCACTATATGCTTGCTCTTCTTGGAGCCTGAAGTTCGATCCAACATCGCCACTATACAAGTAATACAAAATAAATATCTAAGGCTGGTGACATCCTTCCCTCGCTATACCCATATTTCAGATCTCCATCTTAGCATAAAATGGACTACATTGAACATGACATTAAAAAGGTCGCCTTAGAATTCTTTAGCAGGTGTGAAGCAAGGCACAATAACCTGTGCAGACAAATAGGGGACTATGATTTGAGCGGTGGTTGCAGACATAAGAGATTGTTGTGGTAGTTGGTTCCACAGAGCTGGAAAGCATCAGAGACATTTTCCGTGGTAGCCTGCTTCATTTTGTGGTCGCTGTTTACAATGTAATTATCATTCTGTACCTGCCTCAGATGGATGGCTCCCATATTTTTATGTTAGGACAAATGATTTGTCATTTGATACATAAGAAGAAGATGAAAATCTTTATTCAAAATTATTTACATAGGAGTGCCAGTATACACTATTGCCTCCAGCAGATCTGTAAAATATATTTAGTTGAAAATTAGGGAAAAGCTGTGAAAAAGAACCCTAGCATTTATATATCTTTTAAATTAAGGATTGTTCAACTCTCTTAAGTCTGCATCAGAGACATTTTCTGTGGTAGCCTGCTTCATTTTGTGGTCATCGACCGGTTTCAGGCGTTCGCCCATCTTCAGGATGCGTTTTTCAGTCAGTGTGACAACATAGACTTGCACAGAGTAAACTTAGTTTTCACACTCTGTGTGTTTTTTAGTGTGAAAACTAAGTTTGCTCTGTGCAAGTCTGTGTTGTCCCACTGTCTGAAAAAACGCATCCTGAAGATGGGCGAACGCCCGAAACCGGTCGATGACCACAAAATGAAGCAGGCTACCACGGAAAATGTCTCTGATGCTTTCCAGCTCTGCGGAACCAACCACCACAACAACTATTTAGTATTTTTGTTGAACATTGCACACAACTGAAGTCGGTGTTGTACTAAAATAAAATTTTCCGAAGTATATTAATATTATCATATGTGGTAGTTAATTTATCATTTATATCCGTGTTTTACGCCAATTTTTTTTACCATACATTTTACTGAAGCGGTCCTTCAGAGGAAATCAAAACGTTACTGTTTCTCCGGAGAACACCCCCCCCCAAAATTAATTTTCCCGGGAAATGTTTCATATAAAAATGATAGGTATTATTATGTGTTAGATAGCTGACAAAGTTGAAAAAATGTTTTTATGTCAGATGCGATGAATAACAAATTTGTGCTTCCTGCAATTTTTCGTAATGGCTAAAAAGCTTCGGGAATAGCTAAGTGGTTAGCGTATTGGACTTCCACGCGGAGGACCCGGGTTCGAGTTCAGCTGTGCTACCCTTAGATTTTTCCTTCCTAGGAGCCTCTACAGCTCACTGTCCGGTGATGGACAGTGTTGTCTTTAACGAGAGAACACTTCCGGAGGCCGGCAGTGCACTGAAAAGGCTCCGGGTGCCGATGACTATAGATGTTGACGGGCCTTAAATTAAAAAAAAAAAAATTAAGTTTATATTCTCACATTGATATATAAGTAAATAAAGCTAAATAAAGCTAATTTGAAGAAATTTATCATTTATATCCGTGTTTTACGCCAATTTTTTTTTTTAAATTGAAATTCTATAATCCTAAAATAATTAAATAATTTGTAATTAAAAATTAAATAATATATGATCCATCATTTCATCAACTTATTCCATTACCTTATCAAATTAATAGCGTTAAATTATTAGAGAAATGTTTGTGAGAGTATTAAGCATACGTTTAGATTCAGCAACAAGTTGGTAAACAGAGCTTAGTAGATTGTGGCATCCATGTTTAGCATATTATGAAAATCAACAGCCAGAATGAAATGGAAACATGTAACAATTATTTATTTTTTTATTTATTATAAATGATTTCAAATATATTTTTATAATTAATAATAATAATAATAATATATATTTGAAATAAAAAAATCGTTTTACAATAATACAATAGTACAAAAAAAACAAAATATACTTAGACATGGAATTTGTATTCAGTCTGTCAAGTCTGCTTATCAAGTGTTACTATATAATAATCAAATATTAAATGATTACACAAATAAGGAGAAACAAAGAACAGGTATAAGGATTTAAAAGAAAATACAATAACTCTTAGAAATAAGAATAAGTAAACAAAGCCTTCTAATTAGTAATAAAGTTGAGACAATACAAAATGGAAAAAGACACTTCAACATACCGTGGGCAAATAATAAACATATTTCAAATCAAAAATAGTCTATTGTTTTAAATGTATTTAAAAGTTAAATTCAGAAATTAATTCACCCCTGTACTGCACTGAATGTTTTACATATTTTACCAGCTTTGGCCAATCTGCACCATTCAAAATATCTATTATTTCATGTTTTGCCAGGATTGTTTTACCAAAAATTCCAAATCTAAATTCCGCTAATACCGGACACCTAGCCAAAAAATGTAAAGTGTCCTCTTTTTCGCCTAAATTACACAGTGAGCATAGCTCCCTCCCATTAACTCGCCACTTTTTATAATTCAAATTAAGCAGCTCACATCGTGTTTTGCAAATCCAGCGCACTGCATACAGATCCTTTATCTCTCTTAAATAATCTTTACCATTTTTATTTTTATAATTATATATAGGGTATACAATGGCTAGAACTTTGTATCCAGGTCATTGTTAATAATATTGAAAATATTAAAGGAATATAGTAGTTTACAATAATTTATTATAATACTGAATATGTGGGTGGGTCCGCGATGCTGTATTTGGTCCACAATGGCATTTTATCCGTCGTAGCATGCACATTCATTTTGTTCCTGACCGGTTTCGGATTTTCATCCATCGTCAGAGCAAATTCACCAAGTTCGTGTAGAGAGTTCACTTCAACGTAATGTTTCTGTTACCCTCATACTTGTTGGTGAGAAGATATTTTTTTTTAATTAATTCAAATATCATTAAAATAATAACGTAACTTAATATTTTCAGGTCTCACACACACAAAATCTGGTATTTTAACACACACGACTATCTCTTACTGCAATTTACAAAGTTATAATTCAGAGACATTTTCCGTGGTAGCCTGCTTCATTTTGTGGTCATCGACCGGTTTCGGGCGTTCGCCCATCTTCAGGATGCGTTTGTCACACAGTGTGATAACACAGACTTGCACAGAGCAAATTCAGTTTATACACTGATGGTTTTTAAATTGTATTTAAAACTAAACTCTTAAACTAGGTCAAAGGGAGGTAGGGTCATGCTGGGTGGGAAAGGAACACGTGTTTGGGTTGTTAAAGGGGCAAATTTTCCTTAAAATGGAAACACCACGTGGGGGGTCTAATTTTTAAACTCTGTTGTTGGAGGGAGATTCACTTGACAATTAAATAATCAGAATAACTTTAAAATTAAATAAAATAACGATTTCAAGCTAACACAATTTAAAATTAAGTGATTAAAATAATAAAAATTAAATACGCATAAGCATATTAAGCATATTTTGTAATATTTATAACTATGTAATATATATATATGCATATATTGTACTATATATATATTACAATATATACATATACTAAACATATACCATATATATACACACACATACACATATCACATATATACCTACCATGTGTATATTGTATATACACATATCACATATTATATATATATATATGGTATATATAAATATCCTATATTTTACACTCAGTGTAAAAGTGAATTTGCTCTATGCAAATCTGTATTATCACACTGTGTGACAAACGCATCCTGAAGATAGGTAAACGCCCGAAACCGGTCGATGACCACAAAAAGAAGCAGGCTATCACGGAAAATGTCTCTGACGCTTTCAATATTGTTGTGCCTGTTTTCGCATGATCACTGGGCACAGACTACTTACAGGACCATCTGCATCGCATTGGAGTATATATTTCACCGAGATATGTCTCCAATGCACCTTGAGTCATGCGCCGCCTTAATTGACGTGATAAAAGACAGCAATAACCTGTCTGTTGTCGATTATAAAGCAAAATTATAATGGGCTGCATGGAGCCGAATGGCGCAACTACCGGATCAATTTAACGTAGGATAAGAAAAAAAAAAAATAACTTAATATAAAGATAAATCAAGTGTGAGCAATGTAAGGTATTAGGATATATTTAACTTAACGATTTGAACTTGTTTAACTCATGATGGATTGATTTTTGATGAGCTTATATCGATCTTCTTCTGATCTTGATTTGTAGAAAATCCTATGATAGGGTGGTGGGGGAAATTTGAGTGAAGCTTTGTTCTCCAAACATATGACTAGGCCCAGTAATAGTAAACTGTAGCTTTGATTTGGGGATTTGAATGCAACTGTTGATAAATTGTGAAAATTCCATCATAGTCTACTGTATCACAAACTACTTATAAACTGGATCAAAGTGTTAAAGCTTCAAATTTGTCGTTCTGTGAGTGGTTTTAAACTTTTTATCACGAAGTATTATATTTAGTTTCTGCAAGTTTTATAGAACGTTTTTATTCTGCATATTATAGCTTCGTTAACTTTTTTGTTTCTGAGTGCTGTCCATATCATTTCCCAGGACAGGGGGATATAGGGAGTCCACTCTACTTTATCATCCTGATGGATGAAGTAATAAAAGACTTTAAAAGACGTGCCAGAGAAACGAAATTAGGGTTCTGGAAATTAAGGCCGATAAGTTTCTCAATCCTAGCTTTCGCAGATGACCTGGTTCTCATAGCGGACAATGGAGAAAAACTACAAGAGAACATTAATATACTGACTGAAGAGCTCAAAAAGAGAAAGATGATAATTAACACCTCCAAAACTAAATGTATGACAGTGTCTAGGAGCGAAGAACAAGTACAAATAGAAATAGACGGAAAACGGATAGAACAAGTGTCTGTGTTTAAATATCTGGGCGTGATGCTGAGTAAGAGCGGCAAAGTCAAAAATGAAATAAATGCAAGAGTAGACGCCGCAGGAAGACTATTCTACGCCATAAACAGAAATTTTTTCAGTAAAAAAGAAGTAACAAAGGACACAAAAATGGCAGTCTTCCGTTCGACCTTCGTTCCAACGCTGACATATGGAAGTGAATCATGGGCTCTAAGAGAAGCGGAACGTAGCCAACTCCAAGCCGCCGAAATGAGGTATTTAAGAAAAGTGGCAGGAAGAACCAGAAGAGACAGAATCCGCAACACCACCATTAGAACCACACTTAAAAGCGAACCGATATCTCAAGTTATTGAGAGAGGTCAGCTACGATGGTTCGGACATGTGTGTAGAATGCGTGACGAGAGGTACCCGAAGAAAGCATGCGAAACGCGAATGACTGGTAGAAGGCCCCGTGGAAGAAAGAGAACTACCTGGGAGGACAACCTCCGAGAGGTAATAACAAAAAGAGGGGTCAGATGGGAAGAGGCCAAAAACTTAGCCAGAGATAGGGAAAGATGGAGCTCCTTCTGCAAACCTCGACACCCTAGGGTATGAAGAGGTCTCCGACTAAGTAAGTAAATAAGTATTATATTTATCTTAGTATTCTACCTCTTGTGTTTATATTATTTTTGTTAATAACAAAAGTGGAAAAGACTAAAAACTGAAACTACCAATGTTTATTCACATCATACAATACAACGCCCAACTTTATATATATAATTATATGTAGCAGGTGTTTAGGTTGTCACTTGCACTCCCAGCTCGCCTTGTCAAATATATAAAAAAAAATAAAAAAATTAAAAGGCAAAATATGGTCATGGTTTGGCGGGTGCACGCAACGCTTTTTCTTCAGAAAGGAAGACAGCGATTCAGTACAATTTCTGCGGTCTTCATCACCAACTATGCTATTCACACCTTATTTACCCCAAAGATATCATCTTAAAGTATAAGAAACAACATTATTATTGTTGTTGTTTAAATTGCTTATTATTATTATTATTATTTTTAATGATTTTAATTTGCATAACATTTATAATCTGTAAATTTTTATTTAAAATACACTACTTATTTCCTTTTATTGTTTGTATTTATCTTAACAACTTACTAACTTAGCTAAATAATTCAAAATAATGCCAATTATAATTTTACTAAGAAGATTCATGGGAATTATAAATCAATACCTTTTACATAATTTATCGAAATCACCACATCACAGTAAAAAAGTTGTTCACATTATTTCGCAAAATTTTAAAAACTGTTAAATATTTTTTATATCATTTTTTTTTTTTTTTTTTACTCCCTATTAGCGTATCAAATGCATCCTTAATTAAATATTTCTTATCTATGATTTGATTGGACATTTTTTTTTTTTTTTTTATGATTCTGGAAATCTCCACACAGAACACAAAACATTTTAAATCTCAGTCAGGAATTATTTTTAATTATTTATCTAGGTTAGTAAGTTATTGTATAATGGAAGAGATTAGCTCAGTGGGAGTGCGCTGGACTAGCAACCCGGATGACCTGGGTTGAAGTCTTTGCTGCTGCCCTTAGGATTTTTTTTCTTCTTAGAAGCCTCTTATAGCTTACTGGTCCGGTGATGGAGAGTGTTGTCCGTAACAAGAGAACACTATCCGGAGGCAGGTACTGACAAGGCTCCGATCTTTAGGGGTAGCTATATAGGCCCAGAAGGGCTTTGGATTAGCATAGGACTTGGGTCCCTTACTTAGCATGTGAAGTTTAAAAAAAAAAATTGGTTCTTACTTACTAGTAAGAGAAAGTATTGTTATCCCGCTAAATTTTCGACATCGAATTTCCACTTTTGTCCCTGAGTACGAAAAGTGGTTTTTAGAAAATGGTGTGTGTGTGTATCTGAGCTAAATCTCTACGTGTAATTTCAGGTGTACGTGTTCAGCAAGTTTAGTTTCATCTAAATCTTTATTGAACGTTGGAGTGTTAGGTCTAAGAGTGGTAGACACATATACAACTGAGCTAGCAGGGAAAGTCTTGCATTTTTGCAGTTGTGTATACAAATACAGTGGTGTCTTTCCTTCACCAAAGTATCTAAATTGAAAAATTTTTGAAAATACATATTTGGCTCCACCGTAGAATATTTTTTTCTAAAGTTAACATACCATGTTTAAAGAAATTCTCTGGCCGCAGTTTTTTGTGGAAATCGTGAAAAATAGTAAAAAGCAATTCATTAAATTTTCAGTGTGGGATGAAGGATTTTCAATTAGATCCACTGGTGATAGCAAAATGGAATATTAAATTTGAATTTACTACGTGTTGTTTTCTGTTTTTACTTACTTAACATGTACATATACAAGATACGCAGTTAGAAAATTTTATAATATGTTTAAACCTTTACATTTCGTAATCTGAGGACTTCAAACAAAAAAAAAAAGTGTACCTTGTGAAAAGTAAGTTTCAAAAATTTGCCACGGGCGCACTACTTCATGAGCTATCCTAAGTAAGAGTGAAAGTAAAAGAGAAAATTACATTCAACATTTGGACAATGGAACGAAGAATGAAGTGTGTGTGAACTAGACCAGATGTGTAATTCAGGTTAACAATCGTAACGATTGCCCTAAACAACAGCCATCATCAATAACTCTGGAAAATAATAAAACTAAGAAAGAGAGAGAGAGAAGAAAATTATTTACGTCCTTAAAGAAAACAGAAGAAAATATTGTATCAACTTCATTGAAGGAAAACTTTAGTATTTTAACAATTACAGTACAGTTTCTATATGAGAATAATACTGAGATACAAGACGTAATTTTACACGTAACAATTACTTTAATTTAACGATAGAATAGAATAATTGTGTACTTATCTAAATTACTATGTTATTTCAATAGGTGGTAAACTATACAGGGTGACCAGAGTTATATGCTCCACCCACTTTTTTTTTAAACGGCGGGAAATTTCGAAAAAATAGAAAACACGTATTTAATCATTTTTAGTCTAGTTTATTTTCAGTGATTGATCCATTTTTTTATACCCCAATATCCCGAGATACAGCATCCAACTTTTTTTTTTCAAATGGAACATTATATTTTTTTTTGCATATTTTTATAGTACTTGAGCCTCTAAAAAAATAAAAAAAAAAAAATTTAAAATCGGTTAGGTTTTTCAAAAGTTATGGTAATTTAAAATATGAAAAACAAATTTCAGTTTAATGTCAAAATTACCTTATTTTTTCTTTAAAGAAGCTCTTCAAACTGGGCACCATCAACGGATAGGCAAGCCAAAGCTCTGGACTCCCACGCTCTGTTTGTAGCAGCACTTAGGTGGCAAAGTCAACATCTAGGCAGGCTAGAGTTATTCGACGTTCCATATCTTCGACTGAAGCCACGGGATTAAGGTTACTGTACACTTTATTTTTTAGATATCCCCACAAAAAATAGTCCATTGGGGTTAAGTCCGGAGGTCGAGGTGGCCATTGGATCGGACCATGAGTTCCTAACCACTTTTCGTGGAAATTTCTGTCCAGGTAACGTCGAACAACTCTCGCATTATGTGCCGGGCAACCATCTTGTTGAAAATACATATCTAACCGACGTTTTAGAGGAACATCTTCAAGCAAAACTGGCAAAATGTCTCTTAAAAAAGTTAGATACCTTTCACCAGTTAAGTTCCCTCTGTAGAAGTATGGGCCGATTAGTTGGTTTCTTCAAACTCCACACCAAACATTTGTAGAAAAAACAACCTAATGGCGTGTGGCGAAGGTAACTTGTGGATTTTCTTCTGCCCATATTCTAAAGTTCCAACGATTAAGAAGGCCATTGTTGGTAAACTTTGATTCATCAGTCCATAAAATTGTGCATTTTTTGTGGGGATATCTAAAAAATAAAGTGTACAGTAACCTTCAATCCCATGACTTCAGTCGAAGATATGGAACGTCGAATAACTCTAGCCTGCCTAGATGTTGACTTTGCCACCTAAGTGCTGCTACAAACAGAGCGTGGGAGTCCAGAGCTTTGGCTTGCCTATCCGTTGATGGTGCCCAGTTTGAAGAGCTTCTTTAAAGAAAAAATAAGGTAATTTTGACATTAAACTGAAATTTGTTTTTCATATTTTAAATTACCATAACTTTTGAAAAACCTAACCGATTTTAATTTTTTTTTTTTTATTTTTTTAGAGGCTCAATTACTATAAAAATATGCAAAAAAAAATATAATGTTCCATTTGAAAAAAAAAAAGTTGGATGCTGTATCTCGGGATATTGGGGTATAAAAAAATGGTTCAATCACTGAAAATAAACTAGACTAAAAATGATTAAATACGTGTTTTCTATTTTTTCGAAATTTCCTGCCGTTTAAAAAAAAAGTGGGTGGAGCATATAACTCTGGTCACCCTATATATCACTTAGTAAAATTAATTTTAGTGCAGTTTAATTTCATTGATGTACCTCCTTCATTTATCACAGATCCTAATATTCATATATCATTCTCAATTGTCTGTCATCTTTCTCTCAGAACAGTTCCATTTTTGACAAAATGTGACCCGCACTTAGGGAGAATCATAAAAAAAAAAAAAAAAAAAATTATTGCAATATCACTCTAATAAAAACAAAAACAAAAGAAAAAACTGGTGTGAAACACTCACACGACTCTCTCTTACTTCTCTTGATACAGTTATATATAAAATGACAAATTTTCATTCAGAATTTTGGCGATGTCTTGAAAAATAAATATACAGGAGAAAGTCGCACATCAGATTTCAAAAAAATTGTGTTTTTCACGGAAATAGTATATGTTTCAGTTCACTAGAGTGTATGAAAAAATTGTTTCGACGAATGATATATATTTATATGAATCTAATGAAAAACAAAACAGAATCGTCAGCAATTATTATTTAATAACAGAAAACATACAGTCATCTGTAATAGTAATAATTTAGTATTAGTGGAGAATTCAGACGAAAATGGAGTGTTTCAGTGCAGCTGAATATGCAGATATTTTGTTTATTTATGATTTTTACGATGGTAATGCATCAAGTGTATGCCAATAGAGATTTCCGAATAGACGTCAACCTTCTCATTGGGTATTCGGCCGAACATTACAGAGGTTTCAAGACACTGGAACAACTGTGCGTAATAATGGTAGCAATCACGGGGAGGTAATGTTCGATGAAAATGTAATCAACGCAGTTATGGACAATCCCACAATAAGTACTAGACACGTTGCAAGGCAATTGCCCTGTTTCATCGAACTTTGTATGGCGGACACTATGCCGAAAATAACTGCATACCTTTCATGTCCAACGGGTTCAGGCTTTACAACCAAATGATTATGGCTAACTTATGAAGTTTTGACGTGGACATTATATATGGTGCCCGAAGACACAGACTTTTTGCTTAGTGTTCAGTGGACTGACGAGGCTCAATTTACCAGAGGTGGTATCAATATATATATATATATATATGGTGTGTGTGTGTGTGTGTGTGTGTGTTTTGTGTGTGAAAGAACAAAATATTTCAATCACAGATAACTCAAACTCAATATTCCGTTTATGTACGTACTATCACCGCACTATCACACGAAAGTTTTGGGCAAAATCTATGAACGGGAATACTACTGGTTGAAAAGTCAATATTTTTTTTTCTGTTTTTCGCGATTTTCTCAAATACTGCCCTGAAAAATTTTCTTTAAATCCCGTACATTATCTACAAACACATAAATACTTATCGCTTTAGTTATTTTATCCGTCGTAGCAGATAAAATATATCAGATATTATCCAGCATTGCGCACCCATCCTCATATTCAATTTATCACTTTATCTGAAACATTTTAAATTGATATTTTTGGGAATTCTGGTAAATAGTAACATTCAGGTTTTCTTCTCTAAAGTAACACACACACACACACACACACACACACACACACACACACACACCCATACACCCATCAGTGCAATGCGTGATTCTATTGGGTGATACAAAATTACTTTACATTTGAAACATTGGTATAGAATTCCAGATTTGAAGGAAATCCATTAAGGGGAAGTTGCGGGCTTACAGAATGGTACAAAACCCTATAATGGATGTGTTAGGTGGAGAGAATTTGTCTGGTTGATGAAATGAGATTGACTTTGTTAACACTGGTTAACTAATATATTAATTAAGGGACCCAGACTGCCTGGACTTTACAATAGAGAAATGTTTAAGGTAGAGTGTTAAATGGGTAATGACACGTTAGTGATTGGATGTATTGAACTGTCCTCAACTGTATCGAACTGTGTTTTTATGGACTGTCCGTCGCTATATTTATACAGTTTCTCCCACTCCAGTCTGAGAGAGTGGTTTGAGTTTGTTTCTCTTGTCTTTATTCTCTTTCGTTGCTGATCTCTCGTTGGTTGCTGTTACAACCCTATCACTTTTATTTGAAATATTTTTCCGATAAAGTTGATTGTAAGCAGTCTTGCGGGTTTTTATGCCGTTCAAATGTTATTATTAATGTAATGGATGCAAGAAATTATATCTATTTTATTTAAAGAAAATTATGATATAAAGAAAATGCAAGCTTGTTGGCAAAAAAGGATACACGCAGGTAGAAAAGTACAGTTACAGGGAGAGTTCATGAACCTTGATAGCATTGTCTACCCCTTCTTCGCACAGTGGAAGATTTGAACAAACAATTAGAAGAGATTCCTTCAAGACAGTCTGAACAGACACTCAAGCCAGAGCACATGCTTCAGGAATCGCTCTCTTAAACTCAGTGCCAGTAATAGAGACTAACATTTATTCTAGATTAATAATTGATTTGTTAAGCATATAATTGTGATATTGTAAAGTAACTTAATTTCACTTGGAGAAAACATCTATTTTAAAAACAGTGTGCTGTCTTGATTATTATTAATACTTCTCTCTTTAACATATATACTTACAAGCCCTTTTACTAAACCGCTCGTACTACACAAGCTACCACTAAACTACAACACACCAACAACATTTCATTGGTGGCGAGTATCAGAGACATTTTCCGTGATAGCCAGCTTCTTAATGAGGTCATCGACCGGTTTCAGGCGTTCGCCAATCTTCAGGATGCGTTTGTCAAACAGTGTGTTAACACAGACTTAATTCACACACATTTAGTTTACAGTTGCAATTACAATTCAGTTTACAGTTACAGTTTACGAGTGTGTAAATTGAATTTGCTCTGTGCAAGTCTGTGTTATCAAACTGTTTGACAAACGCATCCTGAAAATGGGCGTACGCCACAAAAAGGAGCAGTCTATCATGGAAAATGTCTCTGATGTTATTTATGAATGGTTTGATGTTACTATGCTCTTTTCTAGCCTACATTTTAAGCATTTTTACTATCTTCCTGGCTAGGTACTTGTTCTCCCTAATCACCTCTATATCAATGTTAGGATAAATGAGTAACATTTGAAGTTTTGAAGAAAATTAGTCGTTATATATAATTATATTGACAGTCGTAAGAGAAAGTCGTATGAGTGTTTCATACCAGATTTTTTAAAATTTATTCCAGGTCCTAATTTTCCAGTGTTTAATTTTGTTTGTTGTGTGTATTACCCAAATAAAAATATCATTCAAATACTGCATTGCACTGTAACTTTGATAATTAAGATTATTTTCTTAAGAGGGATATTTCTTTGTTTCAAAAAAGGATATATATATTGTTAGAAATATAAAAAGGCGACTATTCCGCTATATCAGAAAAACTGCTATTTTACCTGCCTCCACTGATATCATTTTTTTAAGCTTTCCTATTTATTACTCACTACCATCGGAGACGAAGCCTCATATAGTTTTTATTTATTTATTTATTTATTTATATATAGAAATGAATAAATATTCCTTTGCTTTTTTTTTTTTTTTTTAGCTTTGATCACAGAGCGTAAGAATGTCTTTTATTTGGAGGCAGGCCTGCTTTGGTCATCCACCCGCTAGAAATTTATTCAGCGTTCCCCTACCACACATCTTCCCATCGCAGCTACCATTGATCCCCTACGTAAGGTCGCATATTGTAAAAAAAAAAGGATTACAACTGGTAACTTATACACGTATAGAGCAGGGACCAGGTGGACCTCCTTCCTTTTCCAACTATCTCCAAACTCACGATTGCACTACCAAATTTTAATATAATACGTACGTATTATATTAAACGTACGTACATCCTTCACCACTAGCTACCCAATTCTCCATCAAATCTGTGTAATGGATTCAGATATTGGATGTTCTGATCCCACCGTTTCCACCAGTTGAAATGGGTTCAGATGTCTTGGAGAGGTGTGATGATGTGATGAATAGTTGGTAGTTAGTTAGAGATTTTAGAGATGTGTTATTCGGAATATGAATTACGAATTTACGAAAATAGATATATGTATATTTTAACAATAATTTAAACGTTTGAAAAGATAAACTACAATTAATTTAAAATGATTTAAATTGTAACTAGAATGCACAACTATAATGATGATAAATAAATATATGTTTAAATACTTAGATAGGGGACGCGCTCCGATGTATGAATTATGTCACTGGTAGAATCTTGATGTTATGCTGATGAAATACTGAAGAATAGTCCTCCCCACTTCCTGTAGAGAGACCTTATATTGCCATCACCACACATTGACAAGTCTTGTAATTACGGGTCACACTCAAACATCTCTTGCCGTGTGTTGACCCTTGGTCTTGAACAGGTGTTGGCGGTTATCAAAGGACTGTAGCCAGGTGGTCGGTCTTGAGTGTTTGTTTATTGCCGTGTGTTGACCCTAGGTCTTGAATACGTCGGTGAACAGGTGTGGCGATGGGTGATGGTAGTTATTAAAGGACTGTAGCCAGGTAATCGGTCTTTTGAGTGATTTGTTGACCCTTGTGAAAGCGGTGTGTCTTTTGGCGGGCTGTCCTTTGACCGTGCACTGACCGCGACTGGCTGGCACCACTAGTTATAATTTTTATAATTAAAAATTATATATTTCTGTTATCACATTACATCAGCCTCTTCATAAGAATCCAAAAAATTTAATGATTCCACATTTTATTTAAATCGTATGTTTTTAAAAATATGGGTCCCCTAACTAACCGCCTCTCCATATCTCTTCACATCGCGACTGTTTTGTACAGGCAGAATTTGATAAACTTTATTTTGGCTGGAAATTATTAATTAATTGGTCTAAAACCAGAGATCATTAGCAATCAGGTATTTTCACATCAAAGGAACGTATATTAATATTATGTAAATGGTAGAATCATATATTGTATTGAAATAGTACTTTATAGAGAAGCTTAACGTACTGCCCCCCCCCCCCCAGAGCAACCCATGAATTAAATATTTTGCCCGAAATCTTCATGTCAGATACTGTGGTTGTACCTAAACGGAAGATCTAGTTTGAGCTTCTTGCGATCTTTTCGTTTTTGACATATTTTGTTAAAACACACACATACACAGATATACACACCATACACTCACGTAGATAATTTTGTCGTATCCAGGGAACACAAAGCATATATTTCCAATGATAACTTAATTTTGAAAATTTTACATGGCCGGTTACTTCCTCTTACCAACTGTAAGAGGAAGTAAAAAAAAAAAAAAATTGACATATTTTCAAGTTAAAGGACTATGGAAGGGCATAGCCATTACATTATCATCGGACGACCCAGTTTCGAGTCTAGCTAGGATACCCTTAGGTTTTTTCTTTCTAGGAGCCTCTGCAGCTCAATGTCCAGTGATGTCCAGTGTTGTCTGTAACGAGAGAACACTGTCTGGAGGCCGGCAGTGCACTGAGGAGGTTCCGGGTGCCAATGACCAAATGACCATAGATGTTGACGCCCCTTAAATTAAAAAAAATCTGGTGTGAAAACACAACTTTCTCTTACTCCAGTTCTCAAAATTATAATTGACAAATTTTATAGTTTGTGTACCAAATTTAATGAAATTTGTCGAAAATTGAAAAAAACTATTCAGTAAAAGCGCACTTCCGGTTTACTGATTTTCTTCACACCCGGAATTTTGGCCAACTATTTATTTCTAATTAATTTCATTTGGATGATAGAGTTGTATAATCAAGTATGATACCACTTTAGAGGAAGCTGTAACCCTACCCCTCTCCTAAAAGTGCCCTTAAATGAATTTTCCGAGAGAAATGTTTTATGTAAAAGTTATAGATCTTTGAATGTTTAGTTTATATGTCTAGTTTCAAAAAAATCGTCGGGGCCATTTTTGAGAAAATCGCGAAAAAGTGAAAAAATCATATTTAGTAAAGTGTTAAAACAAAAAAGCACTTCCGGTTTTCCGATTTTTCTCAAACTCGGAATTTCAACAACATATTTAATTCTAATTAACATGATTAAATGACGAATTGTTGTAATAACCTGAAATAGCACTTTAGAAGGGTAACTTAACCCCACCTTCCCCCCCAGAAGGGCCCTTAAATCAATTTTCCTAGAGAAAAGTTTCAAATAAAAAAAGTTGTAGTCCTTGTATAGGTAGTTGATGTGTCAAGTTTAAAGAAAATCCTTGGAGCTATTTTTGAGAAAAACGCAAAAAAGTAAAAAAGTCAACTAGTAAAGTGGTACTCCCGGTTGAGGAATTTTGACAGATAACGCACAGTCAGATCGCATGGTGATACCTAAACGGAATATTAAGTTTCAGTTTTCTACGGTTTTTCGTTTTTGAGCTATACTGTTCACACACACACACACACGCGCACACACACACACACACACAACACACACAGACCATTTGCTAAAAACCACTTTTTTGGACTCAGGGGACCTGAAAACGGATATTTCCGGTATAAACTCGATATCGAAAATTTGACACGATTACAATACTTACGAGGAGTAAGAGAAAGTAAAAACAAAAAAGTTAAAAGACTGTCGCATACCAGTTGAACCCGTACATGTGTCGTGAGTAAAGCTCGTAAAAAGCCCTAGGTACAACCATTAAACAATTTAATCACTAAATAAAAAAAAAAATAAAGGTTTTATAGTTCAATTATAAATAATTATAGCTATAAACTAGTAATTATGTTTTTTGTAATTACATACAAATTAACTGTGGAATGTTAAGTTAATCGTTTAGAATTTGTTAGTAATTATTATTATTATTAAAGCTGAATAAAGAAGTTATCCATTATCATTTTATAAAACAACATCTAGTTTATACTAAAAGTTCAACTATTGTACATTATTTAAGAAGTTAGTGACGTGTGTTTTTTCTTTAGTGGCAGCAATAAACTCCCACTAATGTGTATCACTCGTGTTTATGCCTTCTAATTTCACCACAGCGGGCGGTAGTTGTAATAGCTGAGTCCTTCTCAACCTCCTGCAAACAAGCTTCACACAATTTATGAGGTTCTATCTACAACATCTGCAACTTGACCGCAAAAATTACACAGCCATCTGAAAAATAAAATAAAAAAAAAATTTGGTGTAAAACACTCACATTATTTTCTTTCATTCCTCTTAATATAATTATTATCTATAAAATGGAATATTTTTTTTTAACTCAAATTTAACATATTTGTAGAGATGATGGGGGATAAGTAACCCCTAATAATCTTGGCAGGTAGAGAAGTGATGTTTATGTTATGGCGTCCACTAAGAGCTCTAAAAACACTGAAACAACTACATATACAATTTTGAAATTTACAACTACTCCAAATTGACATATTTTTACTTTCTCTTACTCCTAGTAAGAGGAAGTATTTATTGTAATCGTGTCAAATTTTCGATATCGAGTTTTCACCGGAAATATCCATTTTGAGTCCAAAAAAGTGGTGTAGGGCATCTAGCCCACAACTATCTTAACAATATCTGACCGACACTAGCGCAGCCTAGCAGCCTCGTTCAGCACCACCACCAGCATTCCCTAATTAAGTGGTCTTGGAAGAATGTGTAGTGCAGTGAAGTGCAATTTATTATAATATAAACATCAATAATGTAAGCACCCTTCATTATGTAAATCATTTCACGAAGTACAAATTTAGCTATGAGCAAATAGTTAGGGAAGGGTGCCGTGCCTCTCGTCAGGCCGAATTGTATGCACCAGTATAATAAATGGGTGGCTGGATGAGTTAAAACCAGTATTCACCGAACTGTAATCCAAGTTGTGTATAGTTAATAACCCAACCAGTAGTGTAAAGTAGTGACAACGGCTAAAGTGGTGACCCCAGACGAGTGTACACAATTCGGGTGGCAACACCCTTAGGTGCTTACATTTAGCGTTTTGTGTATTCCGTTCTTTTCATCGAAGTGGCACAATTCGGGTGGCAACACCTAAGCAATTAGGGTTTTGTGCTCACTTATTCTCCCCATCGAAGTGTGAGTCGGGTGGACTTCACCCAAGCAATTAGCGGCTTAGCACTTCGCGCACCAGGCCACGCTGCAGCATGTCGGTCCCTCAAGAGCAGGGCCAAGAAACTCTGGAGGCACGATGCCTCGGATCCCACCGTTCTGGAAACAGAACCCCTCGCTGTGGTTTCTTCAGCTGGAGAACGTATTCAGCCTTGCCAAAGTCAAGTCGAGCTTGACCCGCTTCCAGCACGTCGTCGCAGCCCTAGACCTGGAAGTACTGCAGGAAGTAGAGGAGGTCATCCAACAACCTGGTGATTCACCGTACGAATCACTAAAGGATAGGATCATCGCCCTCTTTAGCGAATCCCAGTCGGAGAGGATTCGGAAGTTGTTGGAAGCCACACAACTGGGGGACGAACGCCCGTCACAGCTGCTACGAAGCATGACGAAGCTAGCGGGAAAGCTCATTTCAGAGGACTTTCTAAAGACCCTCTGGATTCGCGCTTTACCGACGAGGGTACAGGAAATCTTGGCAGCAACTAATCAACGGGATCTCAAGGAGCTCGCGAGGGTGGCTGACAGGATCATGGAGATAGGCGCAAGCGATATCAGCGCCATCGCACCGCCCCCACCTCCATCCCAATTAGAGAAAGAGGTCCGACTACTGAGGGGACTTGCAGCTCAACAACAAGCCCAGCAACCATCGCAGTAGCAACCAGGGCACAAGACACCGCTCACATTCTCCAACCAGAGGTAGCATGTGCTTTTACCACAAAAAAATCGGAGAAAGGGCCAGGAGATGCGAACCCTCATGCGCGAGATGGCCACGGCAGGGGAGTAATACACCCCCAAACTAGATCCAGCGGCAACAGTGGCGGAAACTGTCGCTGGCACAACACAGGCCCGCCTTCACATCGCAGACAGGAAAGGTAGTGGCAGCTACCTAGTAGACACAGGGGCCGCAGTCTCAGTGATACCAGTGGGAAAGAAAAACAACCGACAGCCTTCAGACTACCTCCTCCATGCCGCAAACGGCACCCAGATTAAGACGTACGGTCAGCAGACCAGGGTACTTGACCTAGGATTACGCAGACTCTTCCGCTGGGATTTTATCTTAGCTAATATCCCAAAAGCCATAATCGGAGCTGATTTCCTAGGCTACCATGGATTTCTAGTTGATATCCTCGGCCGACAGCTAATCGATAGAGAGACCAAACTGACCTCCAAAGGACGCGCAATAACCGGCAACACAACTGCTATCTCTACAATTCCATCAAACACAGAGTACGACCAGGTATTGGCCGAATTCCCGGACATTACGAGGCCTGGGTTCTCAATCGCCCAATAAAGCACCATGTCGAGCACGTAATTGAAACGAAGGGTCCACCAGTTACCGCAAAAGCTAGGCGTCTTCCCCCTGACAAATTCCAGGCTGCAAAAGAAGCCTTTCAGAAGATGATGGAGGAAGGAATCCGCCGACATCTACGGCGTACCTAACCTCTCTGACTTTAACATACAATTGCATGGCAGCAAACTTTTTTCCACCATTGACTTGGAGAGAGCTTACTACCAGATCCCCATCGCCCAAGACGACAGACATCAAGAAGACTACTATAATCACACCTTTCGGGCTTTTTGAGTTCACCAGGATGTGTTTCGGTCTTCGCAACGCAGCCCAAACCTTCCAGCGTTTCATCGACTCGGTCTTCCGAGATCTTCCATATGTTTTTCCGTATGTCGACGATCTACTTATCGCCTCACACACCGGAAGAACACAAACTGCATCTCAGAGAGGTACTGCACCGCCTAAACGCACATGGAATCAACATCAATAGGTCCAAGTGTGTACTAGGCCAACCAGAAGTCGATTTCCTGGGATATCGAGTCAACGAACAGGGCGTCTTACCCACCGTCCGAGCAGTCGAGACAATCTCAGATTACCCAAAACCAGCAAACATCATGGAACTACAACGGTTTCTGGGTATGCTGAATTTTTATCGCTGTTGTCTACCACACGCAGCCGACACGCAACAACCACTCCACCAACTTCTCCTCGGTCCCAAGAAGAAGAAAGACCGCACCGCAATCCAATGGACGGACGTAGCAATGCAAGCATTTGAAAAATGCAAAAACGACCTAAGGAACGCAACGCAATTGGGCCAGCCCAAAATGGACGCCAACCTTACCTTGGACTGTGATGCGTCCGATACGGGCCTCGGAGCGGTGTTACAACAACTGGAAAACAACGTGTGGAAACCGCTAGGTTTTTTTTCTAAAAAACTCAACGCAGCACAGACAAAATACGCCACGTACGATAGAGAATTACTCGCTATCTACAAGGCAATCCAGTATTTCAGGCCACTCCTAGAAGGAAGACAATTTACCATCAGGACCGACCACAAACCCCTTATCTACGCTTTCAACAAACGGGCAGAAGACGCTCCACCTCGTCGCCTCAGACAACTTGACTTCATCAGCCAGTTTACCACCGACATACAACACCTTTCCGGGCAGGCCAATCCAGTCGCCGACGCGCTTTCCAGGATCGAATCGATCACTACACCTAACGACCTTGAAGCGCTAGCTGAAGCACAGAGGAACGTCCCCGCAGTCGCTCAACTCTTGACGCGCAACAATCTTTTGTTGCAGTGGACAGATATACCCGGTTCTACAAAATCAGTGTTGTGCGAACTTACCACTACAACACCCCGCCCCTACTTTCCTGAAAGTCGCCGGCAACAGGTATTCCAAAGACTCCACGGGCTCAGCCACCCAGGTATCAGGGCAACTAGGAAACTCGTAACTGAAAGGTACTTCTGGCCAAGCATGAATCTGGTCAGTCGATGGACCAGAGCATGTGTGCCTTGCCAGAAAGCAAAGACCAACAGACATCTAGTCTCACCCTTGCAACAGTTTCCGCCTTCCGCCCGCTTCGAGCACGTGCACATTGACATCGTGGGACCCTTGCCAGTTTCAGAAGGGAAAAGATATTGTCTTACCATGATAGACCGCTTCACCAGGTGGCCAGAAGCAACTCCTATCGAAGATATCACCGCCGAAACAATAGCAAAAACCTTCTACGATACATGGGTCGCAAGATTCGGAGTACCACGCGTAGTTACCACCGACCAAGGCCGGCAGTTCGAGTCTCGGTTATTTCAACAACTGACAACGTTGATGGGCATACACCGCAACCGCACCACACCTTACCATCCTCAGGCCAACGGAATGGTGGAACGCTGGCATAGATCACTGAAGGTAGCACTCACAGCTACAATCGCCAAGGAAGGTTGGACCAAGATGATGCCAACTGCACTATTGGGCCTCCGTACCGCTCAGCGCAGTGATCATAGTATCACCACGGCAGAAATGGTCTACGGCCAAAGTTTAGCGCTACCAGGGGATTTCTTAGGCACTCGCACCAAGTACATCGACCCATCCACGTTCACACACCAGCTACAGCAGCACTTCCAGCAGCTACAACCCTTGCCAGTGCGTGAACAAAAGCAGTCAATATTCCTCCCCAAGAGTATTAAAACCTGCACACACGTCTTCATGAGCAGAGGAGGCCTCAAAAAACCACTCACTCCTCCGTACGAAGGGCCCTACAAGGTGTTAAGTCGCGCCGACAAGGTGTTTCAGCTCCAGCTGCCCACAAGGCAGGCATCAGTGTCAATCGACTTACTCAAACCGGCCTTCACTATCAACGCATCAGACCAATCTCGACCAACAGGCGAACCGCAAAAACTGCCCATTACCCACAGATCAGCCACCACCAGCAATTTACCACACAAGGAGCGGGCGTACGAGCAAGCCGGTAGTCCGTTTCGACGTTTAGCGGTCAGACATTGGGGGGGGGAGCCATGTAGGGCATCTAGCCCACAACTATCTTAACAATATCTGACTGACACTTAACAATAGCAGCCTCGTTCAGCACCACCAGCAGCATTCCCTAATTAAGTGGTCTTGGAAGAATGTGAGTGCAGTGAAGTGCAATTTATTATAATATAAACATCAATAATGTAAGCACCCTTCATTATGTAAATCATTTCACGAAGTACAAATTTAGCTATGAGCAAATAGTTAGGGAAGGGTGCCGTGCGTCGAAGTCAGGCCGAATTGTATGCACCAGTATAATAAATGGGTGGCTGGATGAGTTAAAACCAGTATTCACCGAACTGTAATCGAAGTTGTATATAGTTAATAACCCAACCAGTAGTGCAAAGTAGTGACAACGGCTAAAGTGGTTTTTAGCAAATGTTCTGTGTGTGTGTATGTATGTATGAACAGCATAGCTCAGAAACGAAAAAACAGTAGAAAGTTGAAACTTGATATTCCGTTTAGGTATCACTATGGCATCTGACAGTGGGTCAACTGTCAAAATACCTCAACCGAAAGTACCACTTTACTTGTTGTTTTTTTTTTACTTTTTTTTGCAATTTTCTCCAAAATGGCTCCGACGATTTTCTTTAAACTTAGTATATCAACTACACATACTAACAACTACAACTTTTATTTGAAACATTACTCTGAGAAAATTCATTTAAGGGCACTTTTAGGGGGGTAGGGGTTCGGTTAGGTTTTTCATCTAAAATGCTATTTCAGTTTATTAAGCAATTCTATCATCTAAATAATGTTAATTAGAATATTTGTTGAAATTCCGAGTTTGAAAAAAAATCGGATGAGCGGAAGTGCGTTTACTTTTACCAATTTACTAAATGATTTTTCCACTTTTTCGCGATTTTCTCAAAAAATGGCTTCGACGATTTTATTGAAACATATTGTATGAGCTAAACATACAAAGATCTACAACTTTTATTTAAAACATTTCTCTAAGAAAATTCATTTAATGGCACTTTTAGGGGTGTAGGGGTGGGATTATGTTTTTCTCTAAAGTTCTATCATAGCTGACTATACAATTCTATCACCTAAAACAAAATTAATTAAAAATAAATGGATGGCCAAAATTCCGAGTTTCAAAGAAATTAATTAACCGGAAGTGCTCTTTTACTGAACAGTTTTTTCAGTTTTCGTCGTATTTGAATTACTTTGGTACACAAACTATAAAATTTGTCAATTATAATTTTGAGAACTGGAGTAAAAGAAAGTTGTGTGAGTGTTTCACACCAGATTTTTTTTTTTTTTTTTGGAAAATGTTACAAATAAAAGTGATACGTTTCTATATAGGCAGTAAACATTCCAAGTTTAAAGAAAATCATTGTAACCATTTTCGAGAAAATTCTAACAAAACTCTTGTATACAATCACGCATTCTATCAATGCTTCTATTATTATTATTATTATTTATGATGTAGGTGATATATCCAAATATTATACAGAAATAATACTTTAAAGGAAAGCATAACCCTACTGTTCCCTCAGAACTCCCAAAAATCATCGATTTTCCCGGGAAAATTTTTCAAAAAACGTTGTAGATACATTTTTATGTGTAGGTAATATAAGAAGTTCAAAAAAAAAAAATTCACTGGAGTATTGAAAAAAAAAATCGAGATTGCGCGAGTTTTGTTGCATAAAAAATTCAATATTTTTCGGAGACGAAAATTTAACGTGACCGCAATAATTATTCCTTACCGCATTAAAAGAAATAAAAATAGCATTCTTCACTGAAGTTGAACTGATTCCATTCGTTGACCCATTGCTGTTATTTTTTCACAACACTGTAGTCATAAAAAAAAGTGTTAATGATAGCCGTTGGTTAAGAATTACGACGAAACGACGCTGTAGTTGGTGTAGTGGAATCAGATGTCTTGAAGAGGGTTATGATGCGATGAATGGTTGGGAGTTAGTTAGAGATTTTTAGATAGTTGTTACTCGAAATATGAACTACTAATTTACGAAAATAGATATATATTTTAACAATAATTTAAACGTTTGAAAAGATAAACTACAATTAATTTAAAATGATTTAAATGGTAACTAGAATGCACAACTATAATGATTGATGAATAAATATATGTTTAAAACCTTAGATAGGGACGCGCTCGTGATGTATGAACTGATGTCGTAAATGACTGGTAGAATCCTGATGAAACGCTGATAAAATACTGAAGAATACTCCTCCCCTCTTCCGGTGGAGAGACGTTTATATTGGCATCACTCACACATTGACAAGTGTGTAATTATGGGTCAGACTAAAACATCTTTTGCCGTGTGTTGACCCTGTGACCAGTGTGGCAACTGATGATGGCGGTTATCAAAAGACTGTAGCCAGGTGGTCTTTTGAGTGTTTGTTGACCCTTGTATATCGGCCAGGTGGCTTCTGTACACTGACCGTATAATGACCCTTTTGAAAGGGTTCTTGTTGAAAGGGTTTTAGCGGTGTGTCTTTGGCGGTACCTTTGACCGTGCACTGACCGCGGCTCTTGACCTGAATAATAGCGACTGGCTGGCACCTCCAGTTATAATTTTTATAATTTAAAAATTATATCTTTTCCTTCTTGTTATCATTCCTTCTTGTTATCACATTACATTGGTAAATAGTTTGCGAGCATTTATCCTTAAACCATTCATCCAAACCATTGCACTAGCAGTTAAAAGGCAAAAAACTTTAAATCTTAAATTCATTTGACTGAGTCTGTCAATCTTCGGATAGATCACCTAGCCACGTGTACTTCTAGAACGAGAGCACCTTTTTCAGACTAAGATCTGAAGCATTGAAGAATGGTTTCAGGCCTAATGATGCACACAGAGATTTCTTGTAAGATGATAACAGCTATGTTCTGGGTATTCTCTTCCTTCTCCTCGTAACAATGTCTTCTGGCATTCTTGAAGTGCAAAGTTCAAAACACAATTTCAGTCGCCATTCAACCACTTCCTGTAATAATTGAAAGAACAAAAGTTCCACAAATTTAAAACCACTTTGCTTCTTTTTTTTTTTTTTGAAGATATGAAATAGCCCTTCTTATATAATACATACATATGTAGGTATGGTATACATATATTTATGGATGTATGAGTATGAGATTTATCAATCTTACGATAAGATGAGAGAGTAAAAAAAAAAAAAAGAATGAAGGAAAAAAGATAATATGAAGGTGTGCATGAATACATAATATATTGGATGATGATGGCAGATAGAATGATGAGATGTTGTCTAAAGAAGAGAGAGCTGACGGTTTCATATCACATACCGAAGTCAGTATATTGATCTGAGATGGACTACCGCCCAAGACACTATTACTTGATTTCTGACACACACACACACACACACACACACACACACACACACACACACACAGACTCTTCTGTATATTCATCATTTTCGTAATTTGAATCTCTGACACTTTGCTATAATGTTTTCATATATCCGTCACTCCATCAAAATGTATACGACGTAAAATTTTAAAAAATAAATTTAACTTCTTAAAAACTTTATAAAAGTAAGTTTTGAAATAATATCAGAAATAATTATTACTTATTTCAATTTAAAAAAATTTAAAAAAAAAATCTTGTGTAAAATATTCATATAAGTTTCTCTAAAATTCGAACGTTACAATGTTAAGTTAGACTGGCTGGTTAGTGGTGGGGGATTTTTATATGCATGCCTGAGGATGTGCCTATGTGGAGCGCTCTATGTCAATTCTTAGAAAGTTTGGAAATTTAAATTTATTCCCTTTTAAAATCAATTTTTTCAATAAAATATTTCAAATAAAAATGATACGTATTTGTTTGCAGCAAGCATTCCAATTATTATAAACTGAAATCGTTTTGGAGAAAATTAAAAAAAAACTCATTAAACTATTCTGAAAAGTCGCACTTTCGGTTAAGCGATTTATTTCAAATTTGAAATTCTATCTAGAGGAAAGCATAAAGCTACTACTGTTCTTCCAGTACCTCAAAAAATATTTATATTTTCTCGAGAAAATGGTTCCAAATAAAAGTGATAGGTATTATTTATGTCGCATTTCCGGTTGCGATGGATTTTGCCCGAAATCTTCGTGTCTGATGCGGTAGTAGTACACAGGAATACAAGTTTAAGTTTCATGTGATCTTTCGTTTTTTGAGATATTCTGTTAACATACACATACAGTTATAATTTGTTTTTATTTTATTAAATTACACATTTACAACTATATAACAAGGATAATAAGTGAATATGATACAAAAATGCAGGGCATGAAAAACTTGTTAACAGATGCCACCCAATGGAGGTACTCCCTATAGCGTTTTATTAATTATTGTCAGTGTTAAATGCGTAGAATAAAGGCGGTCACCGGGGCCAGCGGTGTTTTAGTCTTCTAGGAAGATTGTTTGGAATAATGAGGAAGAATAGCCTTTAGATTTGGGGTTGAACCAAGCATTCAAACTCCTATCGTATTCAATCCTTCCAAACAAAAATTCTCAGAAGAATCACCAACGTCCCCTTCTATGTTTCCAGCCTAACCCTTCATTCTGACCCCAAAATCCCCAAAAATAAGAGGATTGGAGATGGTTAGATATGGAGTCATGGAATTTTTTATAACAGGATTTTATTAGCTGTAACAGCAACCAAAGAGAGTATACACCAACCAAGAGAACCAAAGAGCAAAACCCAAAACCACTCTCTCGGACTGGAGTGGGAGAAACTGTATAAATCTAGCGACGGACCAGTCCATAAAAGTACAGTTGAATTCAGTTCAACACATCCAATTACTACGTGTCATTTTCATACCACTCTACCTAAAATCATTTCTCGATTGTAAAATCCAGGCAGTCTGTATCACTAAATTAATATATTAGTTAACCAGTGTTAACCAAGTCTTCTTCTCAATTCATCTACCCCTTAATCAGTTCTCTCCACCTAACACATCCATTAAATTAGCTGATGGACAAAAGGGATTTTGGGGTCAGAATGAAGGGTTAGGCTGGTAATTCTTTGTTTGAGAATTTTTGTTTGGAAAGATTGAATACGGATAGGAACTTGAATGCTTGGTTCAACCCCCAGTCTCGCATCCGTATGTCCAAAGGCGTTTTTATGATTGTGTTGTATGTAGATAAGTCTTTTGTTTTCGAGAAAAAGTTTTCGAGTGTCAGTCAAGTAGTCTAGAAAGGAGTTTGTATCGTCTGTTGAGTGCCAGTCTTTTTTATTTGGTGTGTGTGGATTCCATGTATGTCGTTTGTCGGGAGATAGAGTCGGGATAGATCGGACTTTGTCCCATAGTTGGAATTATGGTCCAATGGAGAGGGTGGGAGGGAATTAAATTTTATTTTTCCACCTGGTAAGCCAGTCTTCTATTAACATGATGTGGGACTATGGGGCAGATGATGCGAAAACAGGGTCAGGATTAGGGCAATGCCACAAATATCATCATCGTAGAAGTGGAGGATTGTTTCCGGACGGGACGGCATGTCTGCATTGTAGAAGATATACAGGAAGGAAGCAAGGACACTGCCTTGGGTAACACCAGACTGGATAGGAAAAATAGAGGATCTGGAAGAGCCAGAGCGAACTCAGAAGGAGCGGTTAGACAAATAAGATTTTTATGATCAAATAGTAATTTGAGGGAAGAACTCCCTTGAGTTTCCACAGCAAGCCACGGTGACAGTGGTGGATTGTTGAATGAAAGGCAAGGAAATCAAACTGATGATCAAGGTTTAAAAATTGACTTTTTTAAAAAAAAAAAAAAAAAAAAAACATAAATATAGAGTCGATGAAGTTGCGTGAACCTACTCAGGGCACATGTTAAAGTGATTACATTGTAGTTCAAAAAAGAGCGTCATGAACGAACTCAAATAAAATTTGATATCTATGGTCACAAAAAAATTGAAAACACTGTCTAAAATGTAATACTTAAAGGAAATCCTAATATTTTACTGCTTCCCAGAATTTTCCCCAGAAGAAAAATCATTTTCGCATAACAAATATTTCACATAAAAGTGATAGGCATTAGGGCATTTCTGTGTGTAGACAGATACGAAGTTTCTAAGGAAAAAAAATCGTTTGAACCATTTCTGAAAAAAATCGCGCAAAACTAAATAAAAAAAAATTACATACAATACACACAGATGCCCTCACAAAAGAAAAACTACTAAAATATCCAATTAAAACTCAGTTTCGAATATAATTCACGATAGTAAAAAATTTCATCTTATAGAATGAGAGAAATAAAAGAATATATATAAAGTATAAAATAAAAAAGTATTAATTGAATGACAGTTGCAGAATTACTATTTTAAAATATTTTTTATTTTTATTATTTAAAAAAAAAAAAATGTTTTAAAACAAATATCAAGCTGAAATGTAAACTTTTAAGAAACTTTACAAAATTTTATATGAAACTTCCTCCATTATCGGATATAGGTTCAATGCTCAAACTTTATTATAGTTTCTAACTCCTCGTTTGTAAAAAAACAAGAGAATCCTTTTAAATTTTAAAAAAAGCAGAATAACTTGATCTTTTCAAAAATATGTTGCCAAGTATTAAATGATCAAATTTTCTTTATAAATACAAAATAATGTAGGTAGTGATTTTCCTGTTCTTTATATTTTTACCTTCTCTTACTAGAAACTAAAGAGGAAGTGTTGTAATCGTGTCAAATTTTCGATATCCAGTTTTCACCGGAAATTCACGTTTTGAGGTTCTCTGAGTCCCAAAAAAGTGGTATGAGTGTGTATTTGAACAGCATAGCTCAAAAAATGGACAATCACAAGAGGTTCGAACTTAAAATTCCGTTTAGATAACACCATGGGATCCGACACTAAGTTATCTGACAAAATTCCTCAACCGGAAGTATTTTCAATTTTATGCAATTTTCTCAAAAATGGTTGCAACAATTTTCTTTAAACTTGTTATAATCAACTACACATACTAAGAGCTACAACTTAAACTTGTAACATTTTTTTGGAAAAATTCATTCAAGGGGTACTTTTGGGGAAGTGGTGGGGCTTTAGGTTTTAGGGACATTTTCCATGATAGCCTGCTTTTTTTTGTGGCCATCGACCGGTTTCGGGCGTTCGCTTTTCTTGAGGATGAGTTTGTCAAACAGTGTGATAACACAGACTTGTGCAGAGCAAATTCAGTTTACACATTCTGTATGTGTGTGTTTACTTGGTTCAGTTTACAGACTCTGGAGTGTGTAAACTGAATTTGCTCTATGCGTTTTTCTCTAAAGTGCTTATCACACTGTTTGACAAACGCATCCTGAAGATGGGCGAACGCCCAAAACCGGTCGATGACCACCAAAAGAAGCAGGCTAACACGGAAATGTCTCTGATGCTTTTCAGCTCTGCGGAACCAACCACAACTTTAGGTTTTCCTCTAAATTGCTATTTCAGTTTATTACACGATTCTAATAATCAATCTAATAATCAATTCTAATCATCTAATTCAGTTTATTATATAATTCTAATCATCTAAATAATATCAATTAGAATTGAATATGTTGTTGAAATTTCGAGTTTGCGGAAAACTGGATGACCGGAAGTGCGTTTTTACTGAAAAGCATTTTTCAGTTTCCGCTATTTTTTGTAAAATGGCTCCAACAATTTTCTTTAAACTAAGTATGCGAACTACACATATAAAGGACTACAACTTTTATTTGCAACATTTCTCCGGGTAAAGTCATTTAAAGGGGCTTTTGTTAGGGAGGAATGATGGGATATGTTTTTCTCTAAAGTGCTTATCTTAGATGATCATACAATTGTACCATCCAAATAAAATTAATTATATCGTAAATAAAAAAAAATTGCCAAAATTCCGAGTTTCAAAATAAAAAAATTAGTAAACCGGAAGTGCGTTTTTACTGAATTTTTTTTTTCAGTTTTCACGATTTTCTTCATAAAAACACCGACGAATTTCATTAAATTTGGTATACTAATCGTAAAATTTGTCAGTTTTAATTTTGTAAACTTTAGTAAAAGAATGTTTTGTGAGTTTTTTAACTCAGATTTTTTATTTTTATTTTGTTTTCTTCTTAAATTTCTAATATTTTTTTTATATTTTATTTATTCTTTCCTAGTTTTCGAAGATTAATAAGGAGATTCAACTTTTTTCGATTGTCAGTTAGAATCATCATATGTTCTTCGCAGTGGTTTTTTTTACATTTTGAAAAATTATTTTTAACTTCAATACGTTTCCATTACAGTATTTTGGAAAATTCTCCTTTCATACGATCTTTTCTTTCATCAGATTTATGATTTTGAAGGAATTAGAAGAGATATAGTTTCTTCTCTTTTTAAGTGCGTACTTTGTTATTACAAAAGATTTTTACTTAGATGACTCAAGTTGTAAGAAAAAAAAATGTAAAGCCCCCCCTTCATACCAATTACCAATTTTATATACGCAATTTCAATTTGTAAGGAATTCTTCTAATTAAATTAACCTTTGCCTTGCTATAGAAAGGCTTTGACATCCGAAGCGGAAGAAATTCAATTAGCAAAAAAATTTAAAGAAATGATTAAAGAATAGGCGGGTGGAAGTAAGGAAGAGAGAGAAAAAATATGGAGCTTAGAAAAAGGTGGAAAAGAAAAAGAAGAAGGAGGCTTAGCTGCGGGGGAAAGAACAAGGTGGTGTCCTAGATATTTCTACTGTTACCGAGAAATGTTACCGTCTGAACACAAAATAATATACATAATTTTGTCAGAAAACTGACAGTGAATAAAAATCTTGTTTATATACTTGTTTAATTGTGGATTTATGAATTAGTGGCTTTTTATTTTTTTATAATGAAAAAGTAAGAGAAATTATTGCGATCGTATCAAATTTAGAAATTGAGATTTTTCACAGGATATATATATAGCAGAGATATTTTAACTATATATTTTTATATATATAAAACCAGGAACTTTTTAATAAAAATACCTCAACTAGAAATTCACTTTATTGAAAAGATTTTTTCACTTTATTTTTGTGAATTTTTCAAAAATTAACGCCTACTATTTTTCTTTAAATATCATACAATATAAAAATGTATTTCCATTATTTTTATTTGAAACATTTTGGGGTGGGGTGTGATGTAATTGATTTAAGTGAGGGATTCTGAGGGAGGGGATGACATAATACAAAGTACAAATTTTCTAAACAGTTTTTTATGTTCTCTTGTTGCTGGTTTATTATGAATGGTATGTGTGTTGTATGTATGTTGTGTTACGTGTGGCGTTAGCGTTGTTTTGGAAGGGCTTATGTGTGTGTGTGTGTGTATGTTTTAAAGAAGAGAGAAGTATTCAACGCAATGTTTCTATTACACTCACACTTTTATTGATTTGTTGGTTTTATATATATATTGTAATAGTATTTACAATATATATATATATATTGGGAGTAAATTTAATTAATAATTGAAATTTATATTTTATAACTTCTCTAAAGGGATCTCGTGAGGTCTGTGTTATATGAACTGAGGAGGGATAATAACTTCAAGATGAATAACTTAAATAGAAATATATATTTAAATAAATAAATAAATAAATAAATAAAATATAAACATATTTTATTTGTCTAAAAATTACTTTAGATACATTTTGGAGAAATAAAAACTTACAAATTAATGGAATCTCCGATTTGAAGCTTGGGCCTTAGCACTTACATCAATTGACTATGAACACTCTTTTTCTGAACCATGAAAATTTGATCCTCACTATTAGGGTACTCCATATATATAATCCCTCCCTCTATTCCAGAGAGAAAGGAAGGGAAATTCCCTTTTATTATACTAAAGGTATTCTACCTTTCTAACTGTTTATTATTGTTTTCACCCAATCTAACCCATTCTAACCTTTGTAAAAACCCAATCTTGAAATTGTACTAAGTAATAATAAATCAATATTAAATATATTTCTACTAATATATTTTACTTATAATTACAAAATCATAATTAGTATTTTTTCGTCATTTCTCTCCAAGATTTGCACATTACAATGTATATATTATATATATATATATATATACTTATATGTGTGGGAGGTTATAAGGTTATGTCTTATATAACCTTTAAAATCTTAAGAAATAAATAAGAAGTCATCAATGTTTTAAAATAAATATATTATCTCTAAATGAATTTAAATACTACACAATAAATAAGCTTATAAATATATAGAAATTCTTGCACATAAATATTTAGCTACATTAATTTAAATTCAAATGTTCACGTAACAATAACTGGCACGTAGATGTTCTCTCTCTCGGGTGATTACTGGATGACGTCTGTAAGATGATTGATGAAACAAAGCTCCACTTAGTAGGTAAAACCTGCCCTTTATAAATGATTTCTAGAAGGTGTTAAAAAACAAAGTTAGTGGCCGAGTTCTCGACCTCTCTTGTGCCGGTGCTTTGTACCTGTTTTTTTTACCCTTCTTTCCAGCCAACGGGCAAATTTCCTTTAAAAATGTTATTATTTTTAAAATCTAAATCTATTTCAATTTATTTCTACTTAGTTTCCATTTGCTTCTTCCATTATACTGGAAAGAGGAAGAAGTATTGCGATCGTGTTAAAGTTTCGATCTCCAGTTTCCATCGAAAATGTTGTTTTCAGTTGTCCTGAGTCCGGAAAAAGTGGTTTTTAGAAAATAGTCTGCGTGTGGTCAAACATTTTTTTTTTCCGCACTCGGGAGTGCTCAAAGCATATATTCACACATTATTTCCTCTTTCAGCCGAAGAGATCTGCAAAATTACGGAAAGGTTTATTACAAAGATGAATGGATGAATTTTTAATTGAGTAAAAATAAAGTATGTTATTTTTAGTGATTCCAGAAGAGTGAAGGAACCAATCAGACTAAAAAGTTTTTCTATAAGACTTGTAGATAACCAATAATTGAATTTTCTGCATAGATATATTAAGAAAAAGAATACCTTTCAGAAAATAAATGTTAAAATACTGCATCTCATTGGCAATTATTTTAAATGTTCATATAATATGTTTTACTTAAATATTTTCTTAAATTATTTATTATAAAGATTCCACTAGGCTGATGCTTAACATTTAATGACCTCAAGCAAAAAGCGAATAATAATAATAATAACAAGGATGGAACATAGCCAACAAATCGTTGAGCTATAAGAGAATAATAGAAATGAGGGGCAGAGGAAGTGAGAATGAGTTAGAATTCGGTTGGTGGAAGTTCTTCGAGATGATGTACTCGCTAAAGCCTTTTCAGTGTTTTTTTTTCTTTTCCACCAAAAAAAAAACTTATTTTTATTCTAATTTTTCAGAAGAGACAAATGGAAATGTTGGCATTATAATTTTAAAATCTTTCTTCTTAATAATAATTTAGTATTCAGTGTTTACTTTAAATTTTTTAAATTTGTGATTAGCTTGATGTATTTGGTAGATACTATAAGATTAGCATTAATAAAAAATAAAAATAAAAAAAAACGTAATGAAATTCACTAACCACAGGATTATTATTTCCTACAGGATGAAACATGAACATACTATAAGGATCATGTGGTACCGAGTGTCCTGCTTTATCTTACTTACAACTTACTCTTCGTATTCACAAGGTAAGTTTTATTTCAAAATGTTTCATTAATTTTTAAATTAATACAAATTTATAGCTGCCATTATTTAGCCAAATTTTCTAAAACAAAGATGAATTTAAAGTTTTTTTGCGAACAAAATTACTGGTTCAGAATAATTATGATTTTAATATTCCAATTTTAGTACTAGGAATAGGAGAAAATTCAGTTTTCTGCGAATATAAAAAAAAAAAATGTTAAAATAGTTAAATATTCAATTACCCACTTCTAACAGGAATTATTCTAAACTCATTTTACTTTAACGCAAGAATTTTCTAACTCGCAAATATAGAGCTGGTGGGAAATGATTTAACAACTTCCAGAGCGATATCTTTATCTTGAGAATAAACCATGAAGATAGAAGGGCGAGATCTATTATAAATAAGAAAATTACATACTTTTTCAACAAGTGCATAAAGTATGAGTATATTATCACATAATCTATATGGTAATGGATAAAAGAAAATTCAGCGCCTTGTGGAGGATATATCTCCTCACCCAAATGTGAGCTTAAAGTCAACATTTAATGTTATACTTTTAAAGAACACCACTTTTTACTTTAGTAGCTGTTAAAAAATTGAAATGAAAAAGAAATTTTTGGAAAAAAAAACTGATGAGAAATACACACGGCTTTCTCTTACTCCAATTCTTATCGTTTTGAGTGAGAAATTTTCTTGAAAGTGCGAAGTTTTATTAAATATTTTGGTTGCCTTTACTATTTATTATTGAAGCCGACAAAATTTACAGTGTTTAATGATTGGTTCACTTAAAAGGTGCTCGCGTGATGTCCCCACCTTCTTCAGAACCCTCCAAAAATAATTTTTTTAGAAAATAGTTTCAAAACAGTAAGAGAAAGTATTGTAAAAAGTGTCAAATTTTCGATATCGAGTTTTCACAGGAAATACACGATTTGAGGTCCACTGGGTTCAAAATAAAAAATTTTTTTTTTTTAGAAAATAGTCTGTTTTTTTTTTGCAATTATCACCACGCTGCAGGTTTCACCAGCATACCACGATTTCCTTTGAAGTTGGTATGCTCACTGAACAGATGATATAAACGTATCACTTTTATTTGTAACGTTTTTTTTCAAATAAATTGATTTTGCAAGGAATTGGGGATGTTAAATTTCATATGTTATGTGCAGTTCGGTTCAATGTTTTGGTACGTTCTACTGGGCCTGACTATATAATCACTTCTGTACCTGCCATGCTTC
Organism: Triatoma infestans; assembly: GCA_011037195.1. Taxonomy (NCBI): domain Eukaryota; kingdom Metazoa; phylum Arthropoda; class Insecta; order Hemiptera; family Reduviidae; genus Triatoma; species Triatoma infestans. Next base: position 58,816 of record JAAEAF010002226.1, read on the forward strand.
ATTACCTTGTGGTACTTATCTCCCTACCGCCCTGTATTTATGTTAAGAAATATATATATATTTAAAATTTGAGTATAAGAAAATTTGTAATTTATATCTAATTTACCAACAGGAATAAGAGAAAGTGATGTGAGTATTTTACACCAGATTTTTTTAAAAAGTTAAGATATTAATTTTAATATGCCCATGTAATGGAAGAAAGAAATAATTTTGGCAAAAATAATGTACGAGTCGTATTTTAGAGTCAGGTACTGTAGTTTGGGATCATTGCTGCTAGAGAGACAAAAGCATAGGAATCTGTTAGGAAAATAACAATGCCACTTGGCCAACTGTTTTGTAAGAGAAGGCATTCCTTCGGAAGTCTGCATTCTGCTTTCAAAGCCAGAACACTTTCTTCAGGAAACGCTCTCTTAAACTCATGCCAGTGATAGAGATTAACATTTATTCTAGATTAACAAATGATCTATTAAGCATAATAGTTGTGATATTGTAAAATATTTAAATATATTTAAATATCTATTGATAATATATTTAATTTATCTATCAGTGTTTTCTTAATTATTTCTTATTACTACTCTCTTAAATACATATACTTACAAACCCCTTTACAAAACCGCTCACACCACAAGCTACCACTACACTGCATCACATCACACCAATAACATTTCACCCAATTCAATATATTATATAATCTGTATTTGTGTAATGTTCACTTTCATGAAACTACAAAAAAATAGTTATATAATTATAAAAATGTAAATAAAATAGAAATGATTTTCTCAGTTTGGAATGGCCAATAAAGTATGTCAGTACTGAACTTGATCACTTGACACATTATTTTACTTTTAATTAACACAGTTATAAAATTGATAATTTTTACTTTTAAATTTGAAATTTGAACTTCGGTTTAACGATTAAATTTGGAATTCTACCAAAGCTTATAGTGTACATTATTATCATTTAATTTAGAGGGAAGCTTGACGCTACTGTTCTCTCCAAAACCCGCCAAAAAAACAATTTTTCCGGGAAAATGTTTTAAATAAAAGTTATAAGTAGATTGTAGATTGTAGATTGTTGTAGGGGATTATTGCATTGCGACCTGAAAGATCTGTTGCGCCCCCCAGAGCCTTCTCCAACGCACAGCCGGCCTCTAAGCAGTATTCTCTAGCTACAGACAACACTGCTCACCACCGGACAGTGAGTTGTAGAGGCTCCTTGAAAGAGAAAATCTAAGGGCAGCATGCTGGATTCGAACACGGGACCTCCGCGTTGCTAGTCCAGTGCGCTGCCACTGAGCTAATACTTTCCTTCTCCCTTGGCTTTCGCCAATTAATAGGGACGGAGACACTAGTTTGTGTATTGTGTTTGTCCTTGTCTGTAAAGTATAGACTATATGTAGTTTAAGTATATTGTGTAGTGTTCTGATGAAGTGTATGGAGTACTGGCTATGGTAACCCGTGAGGTCGCTACGCCCCAAGCATGGAACAGATTCCCTTTGCGGGCTAACTTATAAGTAATTATATATATATTGAAAATGTTGGTGGGTCCGCAACACTGGATAACATCCGGTATTTTATCCATCAAAACATGCATATTGGTTTTGTTCCTGACCGGTTTCGGATTTTCATCCATCGTCAGACCAAATTCACCAAGTTCATGTAGAGACTTCACTTCAACGAAATGTCTGTGTTAGACTCACACTTGTTGGTTATATATATATGGGAAGGTTATAAGGTTATGTTACTATGTGTGTGTGTGTGTGTTTTTCATGACAAAGTGGAATTATTATAAATTGTGATTAGACATTAGAAAATAGTGTATAATAAATAGCAAGTTTTGAAGGGTACTTTATAACTAAATTTTAATAGTGTTGTTAAGTACGCTCAGTGTTTTATCAATCAAGTCATTTTTATTAGGAGTAGCGATAAGTTTTTTCAGGGGTAAACTGTACTTATAAGCATAGATAAATTTTAAACAAAAGCAATGCAAAGTTTATGGACAGTCAAAAACTTGTACAAGTAATACATAAATGTGAAATATAAGCAGGGTTAATAAAGAAAATATGTAAGTAAATTGGTATGTAAGAAGGTTGGCAGCAAACAGCAAAGTGGAAATGATATTAGAATAAATAATAAAGGAAATCAAATTTATCATGCTTATTTATGCATTTCTTTGAAGTGAACTATCTACACGAACTACATTTGCTCTGACGATGAATGAAAATCCGAAACCGATCAGGAACAAAACCAATATGCATGCCAAGACGGATAAAATACCGAGTAAATATATATATAGAGAGAGAGAGAGATTATATATATTATATATTTTATATAAGTAGATATCATACAAAGTTTAGAGAAAAGCGATAGAGCGAGAAAGTCGCGAAAAACTTAAAAAAAAAATTCATTTAAGAGAATAAAAGATATTTTATGTATCACATATAATTTCTGTGAACTTAATACATTATTTGTTAATCAATATCAATACCTCTCCTATAAATAAATAAATTAAATTTTTGTAATAATAACTACTACTGTTAAATAATAAAATTATAATCACGGTAATATTTGTAAGCTTATTTAACGATGTTAGAATAATGAATAATATTTCTCCTTTTATTATAAAATGTCTGGCTCTTTGGTAATTTATCTCTAAATATTAATATTAATTTTTTTTTTTTAATTTTTATTTATTTTTTTTTTTATTAATATGTAAATATTTTTATACAGTAATTTAATTTACTAAATTTTTTGTATATAATTTTTATATTATCCTACGTACGTTATTAAATACTTATTTGGCTTAATTTATATGAATTTATCCATGGTTATTTTAATTATTTATATTAAAATATTTTGCATTTATTTTGGTATATGCAAAACCCACCCACCCCACGGCTCTAGATTATTTTATTCCAGAATTACTATATAAAGAAGAAATTTTTATAATAATAATAATAATAATAATAATAATAACTGTCTTTATTAATTTTTATAACATTTTTTACAACATAAAAAAAATAAAATTAAACTTGCTTTAATTAAAAGTAAAAAAGAAAAAACTTGTTAGTATAAATGACGACATAAAATAAGCTAAAGACAAACTCTTAGTCAGAGACCGTCTAGAGGAGAGTCTGGGTCAAATAATAATAATATAAAAATAAAAAAAAACAACAAAAAATGAAACTTTTTCATGAAATAATAAACTAACTAATTTACTAATAAACTAATTATATATTAACATAATTTACTAATATTATTTACTATTAAAATAATTTACTAATAAACTATAAAATAATAGAATAATTTGTAAATTTAGTTTACTAATTTAGTTTACTAAATACGTGTAAGCATATTTACAATATTTTGCTAAGGCGTCACAGTCTTTACCATTAATGTAATCTAATATAGCCTCGCTAGTCAGAAAATCATTATTAAAACAATTTTGCCTTATAATCACTTCATGCTAGACAAAGAAATTTTTATACTAATGAAATATAAGAATATACATCTTAAATTCATTTTCTTTTTACTTTCTATTCTGGTAAAAGAGGAAGTATTACAATCGAGACAAATTTATGAGATCCAGTTTTCACCGGAAATATACAGTTTGTTACAAAAATGTACAAACATGTTTTGAGCGATATAGTTTTTCAAAAAAAAAAAAATTAAATCGCCGGGAGCTCAAACTTGATATTTCGTTTAGGTACAAGTGAAGTTTTTGATAAAAATATATCAAAATCGAAAGTGTGACGTCATTGATTTTTGTTTTTTGTTCAATACATTTTCGGGATTTTCTTTGTAACCAACAAATGTAAATAATGTTATTTAAATATAAGTAATTAATAGTAGAATCGCAAAAGCCTTGCCAGAGATGATATAAAAATTGCTGATTCGGGAATTCTCCCCTATTTAGAGTGGATTCCTGGAGCCGTGAGAGTGAATTGAAAATAGTCAGTCAGTGGTGACGGTTGTTTCTATACAGTGATGATTTGTGGCTTGTGGCTATGTGCCTGTGTGCTGGGTGAGTAGCATTTCTTATCAATTCTGGCAAAGCTTTAAAAATAAATTTTCAGATAGTTTACGTATAATTTCCGGTTATTTTTATAGTTCTATATTAGCTTGAACTATTTCACCTGTAGTTTGTAAGTTTTTTTTCCCAAATTAATTAAAAATTCCATTCAATAATTAGAGTAATTATCTTTAGTAATTTCCCCATTAATTAAGATTTAATTATTTTCGTTAAATATCAGAGTTGTAATTTTAAGTAGAACATATCGTTTATGATTGAAACCTTTTATTAATATTGGATCCGTAATAGTCACGCTTTGCTTGTTAATAAGAAAATTATTCCTTGTATGTATAAATTTGGACTCAGTATATGATTATTGCAATATATTGATTAGGTAATAAATAATCCTGTGTTTATGAAACCAAGGCTCATGTCTATGAGTAGTCCCGTCTATCCACTCCCCAACTTTCCCGCTCGTTTATATCTTTAAAATCGAATACTGTCTTTATACATAAATATCGTATCACTTTTATTTGAAACTTTTCCCCGGGAAAATATAATTTTTTTTTGGAGGGATTCTGGCAGGAATAGTAGCGTTAAGCTTTCCTCTAATGTACCAACTCTCTAAAATATGTTGTTTTTTTTTACCAGCTATGTAATATTAATATACATTATAAACATTGATAGAATGCTAAATCTGAAGAAAATCGGTTTATACAAAGTTTAACTTTTAGAATAAGTTTTTGAGTTGTTTTTTTTTTTTTAATTTTCTCAAAAACGATTTTTCCTATAAACTTGGAATGCTAACAGCATGTTCACTTTTATTTCGATACAGTTTTCCGATACAATATTGATTTTAGGCAGTTTGGCAGCATTTGTGGTGTTACATTTCAAATGCTATATGGAATCCAATCAATATTGTTGGCTGTCTCTTCTAGACTACAATGTAATCACTTCTTACTATCTGTTTGGATAGGTAACTTGTCATTTCGCCATTTCTGTATTTATATTAGTATAAATAAGTAGAATATGGAGGTCCCATAAATATTGATCAATATTACATAATTGTATCAAGGCAGTTAGAAAAAAGCGCCTGAGTTGTTCACATCACATTATTTTTTGATCAGTTTTTAATTATTTGAGAAATGCATTACATACGCTTGATTGATAAACATTGAGTTTCTTATATTCATCCTTATTCATAGCAGACATCATCCATTATTCTCTATATGCTTCTAATTGCTCTAATCCATGACGTCTTTCGTCAAAATATCATTTAGATTATTATTATTATTATTATTATTATTATCCAACCTCGGGTGGGCCATATCCCGGCACCGCAGCCAACAGAGGCTTATTGTGCCACCCCCGATAGTTTCTAGTAGACAAACCCTCCCTCCTTAAGGAGTTTAAGGGCCTTCACCACCAGGTCATTTTGAGCTACTATCTCCTCAGGTCGCAAAGTACCAAAGGTTTCATACCTCAATCTGATTATTGCTACGCAATCGAACAACAGGTGGGAGGCCGTTTCCTCCTCTTCCTGACATAGTCTGCACAAGGGTTCCGCTCGAATGAGTCCTACCTTGTACAGATGTTTCCTGAACCTGCCATGACCCGTAAACAGTCCCGTCACCAGAGAAATCTGGCTCCTACTCAGACCAAGGGTCATTCGGGTTCTTCGTTTACACAGTCCTGGCATCACCCTTTTACTGTGTATAGCACCCGGGCTTCTCCTCCAGAGCTCTTCATGCTTACTGCGACCCCACTTTCTAATCGCTGCACGAATTGCTCCGCCAGTTATTCCCAAGACCGGCTCTGGACCAATGAACGGAATGTTAGATCCGTTCCTGGCCAGTTGATCAGCTATCTCATTACCCTCCTGCCGGAGTTCCTCAGGGTTCAATCATCGGCCCGGTGCTCTTTCTTATATATTTCAATACGCTGCCTAACCCTATAAACGTTAGCTTGGCCTTATATGCTGACGACGTTGCTCTCTTTTCTTCCTCATGGAGAATTGACACAATTGCGCTCAGATTGTCAGAAGCAATGGCCTGCATCAGCAGATACTGTGATAGGTGGAAAATTAAAATTAACAGCAGCAAAACCGAAGCCATTTTATTTTCCAAGCGAAGACCCGTACTTTGGAAAGAAGTACACTTCCAAGGGCAGGCAGTGCCTTGGTCTAGCTCCGTTCGCTATCTAGGTGTCACTCTCGACCGTAAACTTACCTTTACGCCTCACGTAAAGGAACGTATTAACAAAGGCAAGGCGGCGATCCGAGCGCTATTTCCGCTATTCTGCAGAGAGTCTAAACTGGCCCCTAGCAACAAGCTGTTGCTATATAAGGTAGTTGTTAAACCCATGCTATTGTATGCATGCCCCTCCTGGAGTACTACCTGCAGAACTAATATCGGTGGCCTGCAAATAATCCAAAACAAGTTTTTAAGGTTAGCAACAAACTCGCCACGGTATACTAGAATTAAGGATTTGCACGAGTATTGCAAAATGGACGAAATAGAAATGCATTTTCCTTGCAACTGAAAAATTTTTTGCCTTTACTAATCTTAGTAATAACTCGCTTTGCAGAGCATAGGGGACTATGACGTTGGAGTTGATTACAGGCATCGCAGGGTGAGAAACATGCTCATATAAAGGGAGTCTGCATTGCTTGGGGTTTTTGCCATTTTTCCCCCTTAATATAACTGTTTCGTTTGTTTAACTTTTTATTAATGTAAATAGTTAGGAGGTTATAGTATAAACTGAAACTCCATGTAAAAACTGTATATATGTACATTAATTATATTGAAATAAATGAATTGAAAAATCATTACCCTCAATCCCTGCATGTCCAGGCACCCACAACAGCTGTACCTTGTTGTGCCTGGAGAGTCTCGACAATGCCTCTCGACATTCCTTCACCAGGGATGAGGTAGTTCTGTGAGCTTCTAAGGCTTTCAGTGCAGCCTGACTGTCCGAGCAAATGCGTATGACCTTGCCCCTTGGGGCTCTACGCAGGTTCTCCTCGGCACAGACCTTAATAGCAAACACTTCAGCCTGGAATATAGTGGAATACCTGCCCAACGGCCTCTCAATGAGTACCTCTGGGCTCATTCCGTATACTCCCGCTCCAGTCCCGCACTCCATCCTAGAGCCATCTGTAAACCACAGAGCGTTTTTCCCACCCCTTGGACCATTCCGCCCTAGAACCTAGGAACACCCGAAATGGAGCCTCGAAGTTGTATGTTGGACAAATGCTATCCTGGGCCATGTCTGTCACAGGGCCTGGGTTGACCTTTAGCAATATGTCCAAATGTTTGGCTAAGGAGCCGCACTGCCTCCAAAGACCATTTTTGCGCAATCTATGTGCACTGGCCCTCGCCTCCGCTTGCACTAATAAGTGCAGCGGTGCCAAGCCCAGCAGCACCTCCAGCGCATCATTTAGATAATGAACACAAAGCGGTATGTGAGTACAAATTTCCTCTTCTAGATTGTTATGGTTTATTACGTGTTCCCCATGAAAATCGTAAGGCCTGCTAACGAAAATCCCTAATCAATGTGGTAAAATAATGTTCACACAGAAGTAAGATCAACTATTTAAACATTCTTTACGAGCAGCGCTAATTTTTATGGTCCTGGCTACGGATAGAAAGCTGCAGTAGAAATTGATACTAAGCGCAGCCTTATCCTGAAGCCGGCATTAATAGGATATTTGTAATCATTTATACTGATTATATTTTGTTGTTTTGAAGAAGAAGAAATCAATTTAAATAAAATAAAGTTTAAAATCTTTAAAGTAAAGTAATGCCTATTTTATCAGGCAGGCTTAACGTCCAACTACCAAATTAGGTGTCGTGGACGGGGGCGGAAACACCTACTTTACGGTTAACATTTTTCATACCAATATAAAATTTTGCAGTTATACGCGGGACTCGAACTGGGGTCCTCCCACTTACATGTCTATGCTCATAACCACTACACCAACACCCGCCCCAATAAAATCTTTAATAAAGTAATTTATTTTTTCTCAATGTACCCCTGGGCTCTGCGTGATTTGTGCTGGTGCTTTAAAATGGTGCCAATCGCCACACTCATGTATATATTAAGATATTTGGAAAATGAGCGAATGCCTAGATTATACCGATCGAAGACTATACAAAGAAATAAAATCTGGTGTTATACACACACCTGACTTTCTTTAATTGCTGTCCAAACAATTATGAGAGAAGAGATTAGGTCACAGTGGTAGCGCGCTGGACTTCTACGCGGAGACCTCCGGGTTCGAATCCAGCAATGCTGCCCTTAGATTTTCTCTTCTCACGGAGCTCACTGTCCGGTATTGGGCAGTGAAAGGCTCCTGGGGACACAATAGATCTTTCAGGTAGCTGTGCATTACACTTGGAAATTTTTATTAAGTGGCCCTTACACAAGTGTAGAGGTTGTACAGTATATATTGTTTGGCAAAGTTGACAGGTAGAAATTGAAGGTGTTTATTCTGTTATCAAAAAGATAGCGCCAAAACATTGCACAAATTAAGATTTGAAATGTAGTAGCCTTAGAACACCCTTCAAAATCAATTCTTCCGGTAAAGGTTTCAAATAAAGGTGATGGTAATATTTGTGTAATTAAAGAAAAACATTGCAGCCGTCTTCGAGAAAATTCCAAAAACTTGATAGCTCACTCTGGAAAAATTCCCACTATTCCGGTTAGCAAATTTTTTTCCAGATTTGGAATTCCAGTAAGGCTTCTGCGGTATTTCAATATTATATAGGTGGTATAACTTTGTAGTACTTTAGAGGTAAGCTTACCGTTACTGTTCCTTCAGAACCCTACAAGAAATCAATTTTACTGCAAAAATATTTCAAATAAATATGATACACAGAGAAATATGTATATAGAGAGTATTCATTAACTTAAAGGAAATCGTTGTGATGTTTGGTTCCGCAGAGCTGGAAAGCATCAGAGACATTTTCCGTGATAGCTACCACCCTAGTTTCCACTCCACTTTATCACTCCAAAGTTTCTTGTTAATTTTCATTTTACAAGAAAAAAAATAAGGAATTAAATCAATGTAAAATTTAATTTGTACAAATTTGTTTCTATTCATACTTTCTTAAAAGGAAAATGAAGGAAAATATATTATATTTAAATTTTGCAATTTTCTAAAACACCTCTTTATGACTTAGTTTTTTGAAGATCTCTACGGTACTCTTGAATAACATATGATATATTGTAAGAGTGCAAGTTGTACGAATGATTTAGCGAAGTCTGTAATGGTTGTAGGAGGAGATGTTGGTTGTGGATGTTGATAGATAAATAACACCTTAATATCGGTATAAGATATCTATAATTGATATATATGCATATGACTGACTGCCAAGGACTGTATACTTAACACTACAAGAACAGAACAGACTGACTGACGTGGCTAAACGATGTGTACAATTCAAGTGTGAGACTGTGAACAGAATATCTTTTTGACTCTGTCTCTCGTATATATATCCAACTGGCCTCTCCTCTCCTCTCTCTCTCGAGAGGGGCTCTTTCTCTTTGATGCGTGGTGGGGGTTCACTACCCCTACACGTCTTATATTTTCAGGCGGTCTCTAAATGTGTAGATGTCTTGGAGTAAGGCGAATAACAAACACTTTACTTGCCATATGTTATTTGCATTATCATACTTGGAGTAATTAATCCTCATTTGTATCAATGTATGCTTTTTTTCACTTGAATTTATTTGCTAGATATATGAGGCTGTTGAAATCATAGAATAGTTATCAAAATAAGTAAAAAAATCATTTTTGCTGTTTAGTTTGATCTAATCCGACAGCAAAAGTGAAAGACCTTTAAATAGTTAAACCGGCGGTAGATCTTCATCAAGCAGCAATTTTCTTAACAGAACAGTAAAAGTAAAATATGATAGAAAAAACTTTCGCTGTTTTCCAACACTGCAGATCCAACATCCATATGTAAATTTAAAAATGTAAGTACTATAGTTTAAGAATGGGGGGTGAAGTTGTTCGCGTCCGAGATTGTGCTCACGTGCCCCCTGCATATCCGTTCCCATTATACTGGGCCACGCGACGCTGAATGGCTGAATAGCCGGAGTCATGGCGTAGGAGAAAAATAGTTTAAGAATACTTGGAAAACATGGAATTTTAAAGATTGATTATTTGTTTCCGCATGAGCGTACAAATAATCGGCCATGTCTCACGGTGTGAACATTGAGAAATTAAATGAACTTTATGGAAGTTCTGCTTAATATATCGTATTTCTCAGAAAAATACCCCGCAAATGTTTGTGGTGGTTGGTTCCGCAGAGCTGGAAAGCGTTAGAGACATTCTCTGTGGTATAGCCTGCTTCATTTTGTGGTCATCGACCGGTTTCGGGCGTTCGTCCATTATCAGGATGTATTTGCTCTGTGCAAGTCTATGTTATTACACTGTTCAACAAAAACATCCTGATGATGGGCGAACGCCCAAAACCGGCCGATGACCACAAAATGAAGCAGGCTATCACGGAAAATGTCTCTGATTAAAGGAAATCGTTGGAAACAGTGAAAAAACCATATTCAGTAGTGGCATAATTGCGGTTGATGGATTTTAAAAGAAACCTTGTCAGATGGTGGTAACTAAACAAAATACCAAGTTTGAGCTTCCTACAAGTTTTCTTTTTTGAGGTAATTTGTTCACCAGGGAATTTTGTTGTACTCAGGGACTCTCAAAACATGTATTTCCGGTGAGAAGTCCATTTCAATAATTTGACATGATCACCTGACTTCCTCCTTTTACTAGAGTAAGAGGAAGTAAAAACTGAAATTTATAGGTGAACGTAAAAAAATTTAAATTTATAAAAGTACATAAAAGAATATTTTATTCATTTTTGTTTTCTGTTTTTTCTCTTTCATTTCGTTTATTTGTGAATATGAATCGATAAAATTAAAAATTAAAGATAGAAAAATTTAATAAAATTATTATGTAAATTAAACAAAATAATTACGTAGATATGTTCTAAATAATACGGCTCTGAAAGCGTCGAGGCTTTTTCATTGAATACAAGTGTAAACAAAAAAAATTCTATTTATAGAATCCATTTTTTGTTTTGTTACTTTTAATATGATACAATACCGTATTGCAGTGAATACAATACTGCTGGTAACTAGGAGACTGGAGGGGGGGGGCGCTAGTTTAATTAAATGATTTTAGAGCATCCAGGTCACTAGACTGAAAATAAATAACAATACGGGAGAGTGATGGTCCACATATAATATTTAATGAATGGATTATTGCGCTTTGTTTGGTCATTGTGGCGCCAATTTATCTACGTATATAATAATAGTTATAGAAATACTGGTGATAAGATATTTTAATTAATTAATTCGGTATTGAATACAACATATAGATTTATTATTTATTTACGTTTGATTGCTTAATAATATTTTAATAATATAAGTTAGTAAAAAAGATTATTAAAGATTTAACTGAACATTTTTATTACTAATCCAAATTGTAGGATCAAATTTGCTACAAAAAATCTATAAAGTCAGAAACAGATCTATTTTTGACCAGAAAACTGCAGAATCAGAAGTTTTTTTTGAGACCGCCTCAGTGGTTTGTTAGAAATTTCTCCCATATTGCAATGAGTCTCTTCAGCGGGAACCTCTTCATCAAAAGCTAATGGAGCAATGAACCTTGGTAGAGAATGGGCACGGCTTTTTCCACCGACTCTTCAAAATCAACTCTGAAGGAGCCACCCCCCTTCTCTACCAAAGTTCATTGCTCAATTAGCTTTGAAAGTGTAACGACCCTGAAGGGACTCATTGCAATATGGGCGAGAAACGTCCATTTCTAGCAATCCACTGTCGCGGTCTCAACCTGGAAAATCAAGTGTTTTTCATGAAAATTGGCAGCGGAAATCTAAAAGATCAAGTTTTTGAAGATTAAATATTCAATTTCTTTTTCAATTGTAATAGCTAATAAAATGTCTTTGCTGGCTTCATGTGGCCAAAAATAATTCTCCAAAATGCATCCACCCATGGCGGGGCCATAATCAGAAGCGCGGGGCCCTCCTTCAACCATCTTAGCAGGACTCTATAGAAAATCCATGATACCCACTACCACTAAGTAGTTTTCACATAGTAGTCAATTAGTTTTCTCAATAACCAAAAAAAAGGTGTTCTGAAGTAAATAATGTGAAAGGAATAAATTCTAATTCTGACGGTACACACATAACAGATTTACTAGTTCATGAGACAAACCGTTTGAAAGTTAAAACATTGCTACGTGAACATGCAGTATAGTCGTCGTGATTATAGATTTTGCTTCTAATATTTCTAGTAAAATTCTTGGATTCTCTATTAACGATTAAGAAACGCATAAGTTTCTACTTTTATAAAAATTAGAAACAGATCTGTTTTTCTGGGAATCCCAGAATCAGAACACGTTTGAAGTTTCAGAATTCAGTTTTCTTTTTTCAATTATATAGTATCTTCTAGAAGTTGAATGTGCAAATAGTATCTCAATTTAATGGTTCATGATAAAAATCCGTATGCTCTGAGCGTATAAAAATCGCGTATTCCTTACAATTTCCTTGGTTCCTCCGAAATGCATTCATAACAGAGCCGACTTTTAAAGAGCATGGGAATTCTAGCATTGCATTTAATGTAATTAAATTTGTCATAGAATCATATCTATATACACTTCAGTGTTGTTTGGACTTTTCGATTTTTATTTTATTCTAATATTTAGTTATTTTATTCGAATTTTACGTATACTACGACCTGAAAGATCTATTGTACGCCCAGGAGCCTTCTCAGGACACTGCCGGACTCCAGGCAGGGTTCACTAGCTACAGACAACAGTGCCCATCACCCTAACGTTAACGCTACACCCACAAAAAGGAAAATGTTATAAATAAAAGTGAAACGCATATATCTGTTAAACCAGTATACGAAATTTAAAAGAAAATTGTTAAAATTGTTTAAAAATAAAATAAAAGACACAGTTTCTAATGAAGATTACGGACATATTTTCTCAAAATAAAATCAATAGGAAATAACTTTTCTCTCCTTGATGTAGTTCGCTGAAAACTATCCTTATTTACTTTCAGTTTTTTTTCCTTAGCCAAGATTTGCTTGCTAAAATGGAAGGTATATAATGTGTTATGTTAGAAATGTAAATTTAGAACTGTTAAGCGCGTCCATCTGTATATATGTATGTATGAATGGAAGAGACGTAATATATTTATATTTAGTTTATCCTCTCTGTTTGGCATGATCTCTCTGTACATGATCCTCTCTGTTTGGCAAAATGAATCTTTCACTAGTAATGAATTACATGGGAAATATTGATAATTTATTTCTGATTATATAATAATCTATCATGTAATTGACTATTAAAAAAATACTGGAGAACTTCCTTGAAGAATTTTGAGAAAATTAAGTGATTATTTCTCAATTTACACTAAATTTTTTTCTCTCACCATTATTTGAAATGAAGCCTTGAATACTACCACGTTTTAATATAGTAGATCACATTATCAAATTTATATAAGGCTAAATTTATTATAAAAGACAGTAGGACTTTTAAAATAAATATAACTTACTCGTAAATTGTAGAAACAAATAACTCTTTTTTTTTTTATTTGCTAACTAAAACTCCAAATTTAAATAAAAGCTCTCTGTTGGAGCGTACGATTTGTATTATTGAAATTCTAATTAACAACTATTCTTTAATTTTTTTTTTAAAGTTCTGTAAACTCTAATAGTACAGGTATATATATGTATATATATATATAAAAACAGGATAGTGACCTATTGTAGATCTCTGGACATCGCCTACAAACCGCAATTTAATGTCAAAAATCCTCAGAAATCCTGAAATAAATTTTTCCAGAAAAATATCTGCGACAAAACTGAGAGGTTTCAATAATTTAGCCTTTCAAGAAAAATCTAAAAATTCAGAAAACTATTAAACTATTATTAATAAAAATTTATATTATTTCTTTGAGGCGGCATTCTTTGGAACGGCACTTGAGAGGAAAGCTTAATGTTGTTCCAATGGGAGGGAGCCAGAGCTTACAAAAAATCATTTTTCCTGGACAAATGTCTCAAATAAAAATGATAGGACTGTGCGTTACAAATTACCAAATTTGCTAAAGAAATACTCCATTGCATTAGCAGCCACAGTGAGGCGCCACCCCCGGAGTCTTCAAGTGCATGCATTACGTCTCCTGACACGCCAAATGTAATGCATTGGCGAATGAGATTCAAGTTAAACAGCGATTCTTTCAGGTGGAATTGCTTCTAGTGGTTGGAGAAATTGTGTTTTAATAAAGATGACCATCTGAGGGTTTTTACAATCAGTCATCTGATAAAATTGAATCTGTAAAGAGCAGTCGTTACATCACCCTTAAACAGTTAAATCTCCTTGAAAGGTTCACCCAACAAGTATGGGTTCACCCATACTAACTAAATTCACCGTGAGAACAAGCAAGAGTTCTAACTGGCCATATCACTCTTCAGACGACTCATATCAGCCAACGCTACACCATTCTACATTCATCACACTTTCAACAATCATCACCCTACGCTCGATCACTCGGTTTTATGACTTACTGATTAAGGATGACATGTTATGTATCGTAAAATATAAATTGTGAGTAAAATTCAGTTCATATCAGTTCTCTATCACCATAGTTACATTCCTGCTACTATTACAAACAACTATAAGAAAAATCTTAGAGCCATTTCAAGAATATCGCACAAAAATTGAAAAAAAAAAAAAACTAAATAAAATAAATGTTGAATAAAAAAAAATCAATGTGGAAAATGGATGCTGAAAACCAACATTGATTAGCATTTTCGGTTGACGAATTTATAACTGAAACCTTCGTGTGTCTGATTGGATGATTTACTAAAACAAAACTTCAAATTTGAGCTTTCTGCCGACTTTTAGTTTTGAGAGAATTTTGTTAACACAATTATATAAATAATATATTCACAAAACACCATAAAAAGAAAAAAGAAAACCGCTTCAAAAAGTGGTGCTTAAAAAAAAATGGCTCAATTTTGAAAATTTCATAATCGCAATACATACTTTGTAAGAGTTGGGAAAAGTAAAAATAGTGCTGAAAACTTTAACCAATATTGTATCAAAATGTTGTGTAGATTATGAACAGCCTTCTTGGCAGGTTTAAGGCAGAATGAAATATAGCAGACTGCATGTCGCCAACTACGTGGATTCTTGGACATCTTTTGGCTCTTATACCTTCAAAATATCAACATAAAATAGTGTTTTTATATCCAGACAAAATGTTATGTAAATTAATAATTTCAATGAAAATATAGTAGCTATTATGACAAATTCATGAAAATAATTAGATAGATACAGGTAATAAATAATATTTAATCTGATATTTATCAAAAACCATGCTGTCGATTAATACAAAAAAAAAAAGGCAAGCATAAATCGCTAGCATTATTATCGGATAACGAAAAAGTAGTTTATGACGTTATACAAAAAAAAAAAAAAAAAAAATCTGGTGTGAAACACTCACACAACTTTCTCTTACTCCAGTTCTTAAAATTATAATTAACAAATTTCATAGTTTGTGTACCAAATTTAATGAAATTCGTCGAAAACTGAAAAAACTGTTCAGTAATAGCGCACTTCCGGTTTACTAATTTTCTTGAAACTGAATTTCAGCCATCTATTTATTTCTAATTAATTATGTTTGGATGATAGAATTGTATAATCAACTATGGTAGCACTTTAGAGAAAAACATAACCCCACCCCTCCCCTAAAAGTGCCCTTAAAAGAATTTTCCCAAAGAAATGTTTTAAATAAAAGATGTAGATCTTTGCATGTTTAATTTATATATGAAGTTTTAAAAAAATCGTCGAAGCCATTTTTGAGAAAATTGCGAAAAAGAGAATAAATCATTTAATAAAGCGGTAAAGTAAACGCACTTCTGGTTATCCAATTTTTTTCAAACTCGGAATTTCAACAACATATTTAATTCTAATTAACATTATTTAGATGACAGAATTGTCTAATAAACTGAAATAGCACTTTAGATGGAATCCTAACCCCTCCTCTCTCCCATAAGTGACCTTAAATGAATTTTCCCAGAGAAATGTTTTAGATAAAAGTTGTAGCTCTTTGTATATGTAGTTACAACTAGTAAAGTGGTTCAACTTCCGGTTGAGGAATTTTGACAGATTATTACTGTCAGATCCCATGGTGATACCTAAACGGAATATCAAGTTTCAACTTTCTACGGTTTTTCATTTTTGAGCTATGCTGTTCACATACATACATCCACACACACACACACAGAACATTTGCTAAAAACCACTTTTTTGGACTCAGGGGACCTCAAAACGGATATTTCCGGTGAAAACTCGATATCGAAAATTTTACACGATTAAAATACTTTCTCTTACTAGGAGTAAGAGAAAGTAAAAATAGATTATGGCGTTATACAAAAAAAAACAAAAAACAACAAATTCTTGAATGAACTTCTTAAAAGTGGCACTTCCGGTTTATGGATTTTTTTTTTTGGATCAGACGCGAGATATTTCGTTCACATACACACACACACACAAACCATTCGCTAACAACATTTTTTCATTACACAAGTGGGCTAAAACATGTATTTCCGGTTAAAGTTCAATGTGGAAAATTTGACACCATTGCACAATAATGCCGCTTGGAGTAGTAAGAGAAAGTAAAAAATGCTCAGTTATACACTGAGACCTTGGTAAATGTTAAAAAAGATAGGACGGGTAACAGAAAAAACAAAAAAAAACACGTATTCCTGTTTACCCACATGTGCCGTCTCATTATTCCGTGTTGACAGCAACATCTATCAAGCTCTTACAAGTCAGAATGTAGGTCTCTCCATTCTCTCTGCATATCCCAGTCTTGTCTTAATATTCTTCTACTCAAAAAGTTTATAAATGAAAACATTTTTTTTTTTTTTTTTTTTACTTTCTCTTACTCCTTAGTAAGAGGAAGTATTGTAATCGTGTCAAATTCTCAATATCATTGTTTTCACCGGAAATATCCGTTTTGAGGTCCCCTGAGTCCAAAAAAGTGGTTTTTAGCAAATGGTCTGTGTGTGTGTGTGTGTATATGTATGTATGTGTAACAGCATAGCTCAAAAACGAAAAACCGTGGAAATTGAAACTTGATATTCCGTTTAGGTATCACTATGGGATCTGACACTACGTTATCTGTCAAAATTCCTCAACCGGAAGTACCACTTTACAAAAGTTAGATTTTTTACTTTTTTGCAATTTTCTCAAAAATGGCTCCGACGATTTTCTTTAAACTTCAAACATCAACCACACATACAATGAACTACAACTTTTATTTGAAACATTTCTCCGGGAAAATGCATTGAAGGGCACTTTTGGGGGAGGGGCGGAGTTAGGTTTCTATCTAAAGTGCTATTCAGTTTATTAGACAATTCTGTCACCTAAATAATTGTAGGTATGTTTTAACAACAAAAATGAATGTTTTTGAAAAAGTAAACTTAGAAAACTATTTATCCTTTAATCAACAAAAGTTCATAATACATGTAACTAAGAAATCATAAACGCAAGGTAATCATAAAAAAAAAAACAAACATAAGGTACATCTAAAGGGTACATCAGCCACCACTGCCACATATATTTTTTTACAATTAATATAATTAAACTAAAACAATCAACAAATACTCCTACATAATGTTACTTAGATTAAATATGTTGTTTTTTTTTGTTTTTTTATCTCGGGGGGGGGGGGGCAACGCACTGCGTATATGGTAAATGTTGTTGAAATTCCGTGTTTCAAAAAAATCGGATAACCGGAAGTGCGTTTACTTTACCACTTTACTAAATGATTTATTCACTTTTTCGCAATTTTCTGAAAAATGGCTCCGACGATTTTTTTGAAACTTTGTATAGAAACTAAACATGCAAAGATCTACAACTTTTATCTAAAACATTTCTCTGGGAAAAGTTCTTTTAAGGGCACTTTTAGGGGAGGGGTGGGGTTAGATTTTCATCAAAGAGCTATCCTAGTTGATTATACAATTCTATCATCCAAACATAATTAGTTAGAAATAAATGGGTTGCCAAAATTCCGAGTTTCAAGAAAATTAGTAAACCGGAAGTGCGCTTTTACTGAACAGTTTTTTCAGTTTTCGACGAATTTCATTAAATTTGGTACACAAACTATAAAAGCTGTCAATTATAATTTGAAGAACTGGAGAAAGAGAAAGTTGTGTGAGTGTTTCACACCAGATTTTTAACTCTAGTAATTCAAAATAATCTCAAAATTTGTTAAATAAAACTTAATCTTACATTCCTTTAAATCCTAGTACAAAGAAATGATGCTAACGTATCGAATTTTAGAAATTGCCTTTTCACCGGAAATGTTTGTTTTGAGGCGTCTCTGTATACGTAAACAATGTTTTTTGAGCAAATGGTGAGTTTAAGAAGTGTCAATGTGTGAACAAAATATCTCAAAAACAAAAAATCGCCGGAAATTCAGACTTGATATTCCGCTCAAATATTCTCCGCGTTTGACACGAAGGTTTTGAGCCAAAATTCATTAACCGGAAGTGAGACTTTATTGAAGGTTTTTTTTTTTATTTTTTTATTTTATTTTCTCAGAAACGACCTATAACGATTTCATTTAAACTTGAATACCAATTGCTGTGATATAAAGTTATCACTTTATCACTTTTATTTGTAACATTTTTTCCCCCCCAAAAAATTATTTTAAGGAGTTTTGGAACGATTTTTATCTTGGAGTAATAAATGAACAGATAAAAATCTATATCTCTTATTTGAAATTTGGCGAAGTAATTTATATTAAAAAGGTCCATAATATACTTGCTGTTATCAAGAGTAATTGATAGTAGAAAGCGTTCGCTTTGAAATTTAATTTTCTTTTTTTAAATTTAGTTTGGTAGACGGATGGAGAGAGAAGTTATATAGGATTAGAGCCATCTCTATAGGATGGTATTGTGACACCTTCCCATATCTATAAATTAAAAAAATCTGGTATGAAACACTCACACAACTTTCTCTTACTCCAGTTCTCAAAATTATAATTGACAAATTTATAGTTTGTGTACCAAATTTAATGAAATACATCGAAATCTGAAAAAAACTGTCTAGTAAAAGCGCACTTTCGGTTTATTAATTTTCCTGAAACTCGTAATTTTAGCCATCTATTTATTTCTAATTAATTTTGTTTGGGTGATTAAATTGTATAAACAACTATGATACCACTTTAGAAGAAGCTATAACCCTACCCTTCCTCCAAATATGCCATTAAATGAATTTTCCCAGAGAAATGTTTTAAATAAAAGTTGTAGCGCTTTGTATGTGTAGTTTATATAGGTAGTTTCAAGAAAATCGTCGAAGCCATTTTTGAGAAAATCGCGAAAAAGTGAAAAAAAATCATTTAGTAAAGTGTTAATACAAACGCACTTCCGGTTACCCGATTTCTATCAAACTCAGAATTTCAACAACATAATATTTAATTCTAATTAACATTATTTAGATGATAGAATTGTTTATTAAATTGAAATAGCAGTTAAGATGAAAACCTAACCCCGCCCCTCTCCCAGAATGGCCCTTAAATGAATTTTCCCGGAGAAATGTTTCAAATAAAAGTTGTAGCTCTTTGTATGTGTAGTTGATTACAAGTTTAAAGAAAATCTTCGGAGCCATTTTTGAGAAAATCAAAAAAGTAAAAAATCCAACTAGTAAAGTGGTACTTCCGGTTGAGGAATTTTGACAGATAACTTCCTTTAGATCCCATGGTGATATCTAAACGGAATATCAAGTTTTAACTTTCTACGGTTTTTCGTTTTGAGCTATGCTGATCGTTTTCGTTTTGAGATATGCTTTTTAGATATATATATATATAATGGTATGATATATATATATATATATATATACACACACACCACACACACACACACACACACACAATACACCACACAACACAATACACACACACACCACTACAGACCCACAGACTATTTTCTAAAAACCACTTTTTTGGACTCAGGGTACTTCAAAACGGATATTTCCGGTAAAAACTCGATATAGAAAATTTGACACGATTCCAATACTTCCTCTTACTAGGACTAAGAGAAAGTAAAAAAAAATTATCTATTGCAGCCAAATAGTTTTATTTGAAATCAATAATCATAATATTTTTACGCTTTTATAAAAATAAAAACTAGAAAATTGAAATTAAATAAAATTATAATTAGCGCGATCTTTATTGAACAATGATCATAAATAACAAACATTTTGCAGACACTTCAGAATTTTAAATTACCAGCATATATATGTATTTGTGAAATTTAACAATGAGAGATAATAATAACAAAGCTCTATGACAAGAGATAATAATAGCAATGTTATTAGTAATAGTAACAGACAATAATAATAATAATGATTATGTCTGATAATAATAATAATAATAATAATAATGATTATGTCTGATAATAATAATAATAATAATAATGATTATGTCTGATAATAATAATAATAATAATATTTATGATAGTAACTTGTGTAGCATTGACAAATCAAACCTGGTAGAATATTATATTATATTAAAATGTATAATGGATGTGAGAAGGATAGAGAATCAGAGAGAATGGATTTTATGATAAAATATATGCAGTTTGTCTCTATATATAAATCTCGCTATCTAACTTCTATGTACTTGTAAAGTCCTTACAGTTTGAATGTTCTTTCACTATACAGTGTTCAGTATTATATTCTAGTTTATTTCATCTTAAAATCCATTTTCTCTGGGATGATGTATAATGAAGGAACACACAAACTGCAAGTCTTTACAAGTATTTAGAAGTTAGGTAGTGAGAGAAATATACGTATATAGAGACAAACTGGCTGAGTGATGAGAAAAAGGTAGTCGAAGGTTGCTGACTTTGTTGTTAACTGGTCGTAAACTGAACCGTAAGCTGTCGCTCTATTTATATGAATCGAACTGTCCCTTTCTAGTCTGGCCTAGGTGGGTGAGTATCTAACTTTTAATTCATTTTTATGTGTCTCCACTCTTTGGATCCTATGAATCTATAATGATTCGGACCCCTATACATCAACCCAGAGAAAATGGATTTAAAGATGAAATAAACTAGAATATATGCTGAACACTGTATAATGAAAGAACACACAAACTGCAAGGACTAGGAGAGATATATAAATATAAAGAGACAGACTGGCTGAGTGATGAGAGAAGGTTGTAGGTTGCTGACTGGTTGTTAACTGGTCTTAAACTGCCGGAACTGTACGCTGTCGCTCTATTTGTATCAATCGAACTGTTTCTTCCCAGTCTGGCCTAGGTGAGGGAGTAACTAACTTTCTAATTCATTTTTATGTGTCTCCACTCTTCGAATCCTAGGAATCTATAATGATTCGGACCCCTATACATCAACCCAGAGAAAATGGATTTTAAGATGAAATAAACTAGAATATATGCTGAACACTGTATAATGAAAGAACACACAAACTGCAAGGACTTTACAAGTATTTAGAGTTAGGTAGCGAGAGATATATATATATAGAGACACACTGGCTGTGTTAATAGAATGTTGCTGACTGGTTGTTAACTGTCTAAACTGTAGTTTGTCGCTCTATTTATATGAATCGAACTGTTCCTTCCTAGTCTAGCCTAGGTGGGGGGAGTAACTTTCTAATTCATTTTTGTGTTTCCCCGCTCTTCGGATCCTATGAATCTATAATGTAATTCGGACCCCATTACAAAATTATATTATTCAATTCTGATTTCTATAAACTGTTGTATAACATTCAATTTAATAATGACCATAATAATAATAATTGTAATTTGACATATGAGTTTTAGATGTGCGCTATAATAAATTTCATTTTTATTAATCAGAGTAAAGTATTATTAAAGATATATCGATCTCATAATTAACACAGAAAAATCATTTCAATAATTAGAGACAGCCAGCTGTTGAACCAGCCGGGCAAAGGTTATGTTTGTTTAAAATAATAATAATAATAAAACTCGAGAGCTAAGGGACTAGCTCAGTGCTAGGGCGTTGGACTCTCACGGGGCTCCCGGATTCGAGTTCAGCTTAGATTTTCTTCTTCCTACGAGGTCTCTACAAGCTCACTGTTCGGTGATTTATCAAATGTTTAACAGCCTTTACTATTAATCAGTTAAGGACATAACCCATACTATTATGAAATAAAGCTGTATGCCATTTTTGTAGTTAATAAAATATAATTTTATTTTTAAACCTTTAAAATGGAAGTAAATGTGTTCCGAAAGGTGGACATAATTTTGTAAATACGTATTTTTCTATACTAGCTGACTAACCTCCAAGAAATAGTCTTAACATAAAAGTGATCTCAAAAAAACATGATGAGAAAAATTATATAACCCGTTCTTAAACTTTCCTGTCGTTTTGTAAAAAAGAAGAAAGTTAAAAAAAAAAAGAAGTTTGTATTAACAGTTTAAAAGATTTTTAACACAGGGTTAAAAACAAAGGTGTAATATAATTAAAAAGTCCATTTAAAACATTAGTATCGAGATACTTTTTTAATATTTCTTTTTATTTTCTTTTAATGCTTTAAAGGAGGAAGTAACATCAAATTCGAGGCGAAGTTCGAGGCGATCGTATCAAATTTTATGAAATTGAGTTTTTACCGGAAATACTTCTTTTGAGCTCCTCTGAGTAGGTGGAAAACAGATTGTTATAAAACGCTTACACTATATTTTATCTTACTCCCAATATCATCAATTTAACTGATAATCTTTTTTAGAGATCTACTTATAAAGTAGATCGCATAACAGCGTTGCTATCTCCAGACCAAAAATATTACTAGTTTTGAAGACTTAATACTGAATAAATTACAATAAAAAGTGATACGTTTATATTTATTTTATGCAGTTAACATTCCAAGTTTAAAGAGAACCGTTATATCCGTTTTGGAGAGAATTTAAAAAAAAAAAAAACTAAACCTAAAGTGAAAAACATTTGAGTTTGCGGGTTGAGATCTCGTCCGTCCATAGTTTGCTAGAAACCAACGTTTTGCCCCTGTTGCAATGAGCCTCCTCAGGATCGTTACACCTTGAAAGCTAGCTTTTCAACCCGGAATCTCAAGTTTTTTTTTTCATGGAAATGGCCTTGGAAATCTAAAAGATCATATAAACCTAATCTAAACTTTTGGTTAACCCGATTTTCTTCAAATTAGGAATTCTAGTGTAATAGGATCCGAAGGGAGGAATCTAAAGCAGAGAGAGAGAGGATCACTTTACCCACCCAGACTCTGGGGGCCAGACTAGAGGGGGAGAATCTGTTTAAATAAATACAGCTGTTTTAGCATTGGAGGGGAGTCATCTAGAGTCTTGCAGCAGAGTTCATATAGAGCCACAACGCATCATCGACCTTTCTCTTTCTCACCCTAAATATCTCACTACCATTTTACATATTACGTGTAAAGTCTGTATTAGCTTACTATTATGCAGTGTTCAGCTTTATTTCCACTTCATTTATCTATCAAACCGAATTTCTCTCCTTCTCAAACTCATTATACTAGCAATGCTTCTAATATATCTTAATAATATAAGATGACAGAACCATATATTATACCATAGTGGTACTTTAGAGGAAAGCTTAATATTACTGTCACATACCAGAATCACCACCAAAAAATTAATTTTCCCAGAGAAAGCTGATAACTATTTGTGTACCAAGTTTAAATAAATCCGTTGAAGCCGTTTTTTGAGAACATCATGAAAAAATGAAAAGAAAAAAAAAGCATTTAGTAAACGCGCATTTCCTGTTAATGATTTTTGTTAATGGATTTTGATCAAATCGTTCGAGTCAGTCAGTTATGGTGGTAGTATCCAATCGAAATACCAATTTGGGCGCCCTGCGATTTTTTTCTTTTGTGAGATTTCTCGTTCAGACACATACACACTCAGAAGAGAGAGAGAGAGAGAGTGGGCATTTTGTAAAAACTTTTCTTACTCAGGAGGGGTTCACAAAACATGTATTTCCGGTGAAAACTCAATTTTGAATATTCAACACGTTCGCAATACTGTTTTGTATTCGGACTAATGGAAAGTAAAATAAATAATTTATAACTAAAAAGACATAAAACAGTAAATTGTCCAAGAAAACAATTTGGGGGATTATTATAAAAGCGAAACAGTTATAAATAAAATCTAAATAAAGTGGTAATATTTAGAAAGACAATTTATTTGTCCGAATCGCTGTGGTATTAAATAAACATAAATAGTTCATCTAATGGGATAAAGTAACGCTTAAAAAATAATAATAAAAAAAATAAATAAATAATAATAGTAAGCCTTATGGGTTCTTGCAGCCCGGTCTGTACAATAACCATAAACCTGGAGGAGAGATTTTGTGAGATTTTTTTTTTTTGTTCACCCAAAATGGGAAAGTTAGTGTGAGTAGAATAGAGGGAAGGCCGTGGATTATAGGTGCTCATAACTCAGGATTACCCCGGCAACCATCACAATTTCCAAATATTTACTTTGAATTACGACACAGTTTCCAGTCTCATCGATAGCCATGATTACGGAGATTTTTAAACTCCCTTCGATAAAATCCAAGCACTATTATGATAGAATATTGTCAGCGAATCTCATACGAGCGACACTATCGGGATAGTCTACCTTCTGGTATAAATAGAAACCCATTCTTTTTTTTTTTACAATACCATTTCACAAATCTTATTCATTTCCACTTTTATACATTTAATCCTCTACCACAATCCTCTCTTTTTTCATTTATATAAAATTTCTTTCTATTTACTTTTCTGGGTAAATAACTGGGTTGCTTTTCAACTAATTCTTGTAACTATTCTTTTCGTAAATAAATCGCTAATTCTCTCTGTGTAGTCTTCTTTAAAGTTAGGCTGACTTCTTTTGCCCACCAAAATAGTGGTTTAATGCGCCGCCTATCATTTTCTTTCCTTTACTTATCTTCAGGAGGATATCGGATTCACTTCCACCGTCTATATTCAAATTTGAATATATTTGAATTTTGTGGGCACTTTTTCCTTATGACCTTCCAAATCGCAAGTCTATTATGGGGGGATATGTATTGGCATATGTTTGCATTTTTTCCAAATTAATAAATAATAAAAAAGCCTTTTATTAGTTTCCTTTTCAAGAAAAAATTACAAAAGAAATTTCTTCATGAATACTCCCAACTTAATGAAATAAAATAATTGAACTCTTTTAAAAGAGAAATAAATAACTAGAAATGTAAATATGTGGATGGGTCTGCAATGCTGGATAACATCTGGTATTTTATCCCGTCGTAGAATGCATATTTATTTTGTTCCTGACCGGTTTCAGATTTTCATCTATCGTCAGAGTAAATCTATCCATTTCGTGCAGAGAGTTCACTTCAAACACAATGTTTTCGTTTCACTCGACACTTGTGGTTTTGTATGGGCGGAAGGTTATATAACCTCTAGTGACACGAAAACATTGCGTTTGATGTGAAATGTACGAAATGGACAAAAATGTCATAATGATGGAAAAATTTGGAAACCTGACCTATTTTTGGGGAAAGGCTTCTCCCAGCATATACCAACAATGTTTGTTCCGAGCTGTATGCTGCCATAGGACAAGTTCCCTCCATCTCAACGGTTTCCCTACCTCTATTTCTATAATAGTCGAAGGGTTGCCAGTCTAAAATTCTCTTAGTCTAGCGATCATCATCTAATCTTGCAGTGAGGCCGGCCCATTTCCATTTTAGTTTTTTAATTGTGACCGCAACATCTTCCACTCTTCTACTTCGCCTTAACTTTTCATTATTGAGTTTATCCTTCCTGCTTATTCCCAGAATGCTCCTTTCAGTTGTCCTTTGCGCTACTTTTAACTTTTCCATATTTTTCTTCAGTCAGTGCCCATTTTTGAGCGATAATTAATAAATAAAAAGAGTAAACAGGAATAACTGAACATAGAAATATAACTGCAGTTGACATGACGACGGTTTATTTCTATGTTTTTCACATGAGATGTTTGTTATATATTCTGTAATAAGTCTCAAATACAGGAAAAAAATAAATAAATAAAACTGAAGTAAACAATAAATAAATACTGAAATGTATGTAAGGATAATATAAGAAAATATGTAGTTAAATTGATAAAGAAAATGTGTACATTTGAGATGTTATTGTTGATAATTAGAGCAGGGTCAAAATATATTCGCTTTTTATTTATCATGTTTATTTATGTTTAGGATGATTTCAATTAATATTTAAATGATAATAATAATTGTTGAGCGAGATGTCGCAATAATCTTGGTGGTTTTATATTTAAACGGGGAGGGGAGGGGAGAAAATTGAGTTTGAATAAAGGTGTAATAGATTTGCATAAGAGGTGTATGGAAAAAGAAGCGTGACAGAAATGTAAAATTGAAGTCAACTCTTTACACGAACTTGATGAATATCTTATTCTGACGATGGATGAGAATCTGAAACCGGTCAGAAACCACAAAAATAAACATGTGCTACTACGGATAATATCGCAAAAGAAATATTAAATATTGATGTATATCTTTGTGTCCCTGACATACAATTAAGAAAAATATCATCTGTTTTCTATTTAATACAAAGAAAATATACGTACGTATACCAGAGATTATAGTTAGATAGTGCCATAGATGTGATAAATTTAGTTATCTGTTTGTATAGGAAAAGTCTATTTCACCACATAACTAATCAAAAATATAGTAAAAAATGAGATAATATCATTCTATAAAATATGTGATTCCACTGAGGTAATAACATTTGAATAGACAATGAAATATGTCAGAAAACCACAAAAATAAACATGTGCTACTAGGATAATATCGCAAAAGAAATATTAAATTGATGTATATCTTTGTGTCCTTGGCATACAATTAAGAAAAATATCATCTGTTTTCTATTTAATATAAAGAAAATATACGTACGTATACCAAAGTTTATAGTTAGATAGTGCCATAGATGTGATAAATTTAGTTATCTGTTTGTATAGGAAAAGTCTATTTCACCACACAACTAATCAAAAATAAAGTAAAAATAAGATAATATCATTCTATAAAATATGTGAATCCACTGAGGTAATAACAATTTGAACAGACAATGAAATATCATGTCATAACTTTTACCCTAATATTTGGCAGATATTTGCTACCTGCCAGATATAATAGACATATGAGCTAGCTTACAATGGAATAAACAACTTTTACATGATGAAAACTATCAAATACCTCCTCTTTTTTTTTTTTTTATTATTAACTTTAATTTTTATTTTAATTTTACCTAGGAAACAAATTTCTTACACAACATAGTTATCACTGCAAAATTTGCGAATAACTGGATGGTAGTTGCCCATGATAATTTGCTGCCGGATACAAGTTGAAAACGAGAAATACTCCATTGGGGGATTAAAAATTAACTTCAGGAAGACGAAAAGGATATTAATAATTAGGGGAAAGAAAAAAAATCTTAATTTGCCAAATGGCGAAAAGGTGGACAAAGTAAATTAGTTCAGTAAATTGACTGAACGAGAAATACCCAGCTTGAAAATGAGAAATTAACTTCAGCGAGATGAAAAGTGAATTAATAACTAAGGGAAAGAAAAGAATCTTAATCTGCCAGATGGAGGTGAACAAAGTAAATTAATTATATGTTTGGAGGCACTAGTGAAATGTGGAATGTAATCTTTTATGAGATTGGGCAAAGCAAAGTGTAAAAGAGAGTATAGTACTCTGATTGAACACTGATATATTAACTAGAAAAAACGAGAGTACTGCAAGGATTTCACAGATCTGATTATAGAAAGTGGTAGCATGAATAGAAATGACAGACTGAATTAGCACAGTGTTTTGGAGATGATGAGGTATTCTTGAAGACTGTGACTTAGAAGACTGAATTACAATTCAGTCCCACAGACTAACTGTTTGAGTCTAGCTATGGACCCTAATATATGCTTGTAGAAAATCCTCTACTTCTCATCCATCTCCTTCCAGATCTCCTAGGGATTGAGCCAGGCATATCTTGATCTTGAAAAGATCTGGCGCAGAAATTAAAGGTACACGAAATAGATTGCTGGAGAACATTTGCTCGGATTTTGAGAATATCGAAGATGAGGAACCTAATATTAGAACCATAATTCTACTAGAGTAAGAAATAGTTGAACAAATCTCAAAGTAAAATTCTTGTTTAGAATAAAAAACAATGGAAAGTCACAGCCTTTCCTGAGGAAAAGTGATCGTCTACGCAATTTGGTCTGACTGCAAAAAATACAGGAAAGAATGGCGGCTTGAGACTTGCAGATTTTGATGACCGAAGGCGAGGTCTTGTCCGAAGTGAAGGAAAAGCCTAAAAAAGAAAGAAATGAAAATCTCCAAAAGACGCCCTCTTCAACTGAAATATTGCAGATGGTTGCTAGCAGCTGTTTGAAGCTTAATTAGGTTCGATGCCCGGCTTAGATTCAATTAAGATTGAATTGAAATGGAATATTAATATAATATGAAAAATACAGTAAAATCTACAGCAAATTTTCCCCCCCTCCAGGTCCGGCATCTATTTGTATTTTTATATTAAAACTGCCAAAAACAGACATTTTTTTTTTTTTATAAACCAATTCTATATTTAAAAAAAAAAATCGTATCAGTGATTTAATATTTTGCGAGAGGACTCTTTGAATATCGATATATATATAGAAAATATAAAAAATATAGAGATTATTTAAAGATTCTAAACAGGAGAAGATCGACAATAAGCGACGGAAGAATTGTGTGGATGAAGAAAAGCTCTCTCATGGTTGAGTGAACTTGGGAGCGACCGTGGATGTTCAGACGATTTAGTTTGATCAATGTATCAGAGGGGCCGTTCTGATATCTTTTCTCCTCATAACCCAACAGCATAAATATCGGTTTTGGTCTATACGCATAGACGTATATATATATATATATATACATAAATTGCCAATCTTCCTAGACAATAAATTTACCGAAATGTGCCTAATCTACGTACATTAAAATTTACAGATTTTAAACCCATTTATAGGTATTAAATATTAAAATGTGTCCCCTCCCCCCTCCCCTAAAAATATAATTGAATTTTCATATGTGAATAAATCAAAATATAAATAAACGAGAGGTTAGTTAAGGTTTAGATAAAAAAAAAAAGAAAAAAAAAAAAGGCAAACACAAGACGTGCTGCAATGCGACGCAGGAAACCAATCAGATTATTCAGGTGCCGTTACTTTTTTTTTTACCTTATAAATATTAAATTTAACATAGATCAAAACTTAAATCAAGTCTTTTCTTCATGTTGGTATATATATATATAACATACATTTTTTTATGTTATAAAAAGTGAGTGTTATGAAAGTTACAAGCTAAACCAAACAACCCACACAAATAACTAAAATTAACTCGCAAAAAATAAACTATTGGGAAAGAAAAAAAATGAGATAATTTTAAAAGATAACTGCAAGTATAAAAGACCACATATACGTATGTATCTATCTTGCATTTTCTAAGAAGTGTTCTGACATACAGGATTAAATGATATACGTCAAAAGTGTCATCACTTCATATAGTTTCATTTCTTCATTACATTAACAACCGCTCATTTCTCATAATTGAAATCCGGATAATTCATTAAAATACGTTTGAATATAATTTTGAAATGCAAAATTTCTCTTACTGCTCTCTTTACTTTCTCTTACTTCTGTAAGTGGAAGCAGGTACGAACGTGACAAGTTTTTCGAATTAAAGGTTTCATTGGAAATAAATTTTGGAAATCTCCAAAGGTGTAAAAAATTCATAATTATGATGAACCTGAAATCGGTCGATGACCACCACAATGAAGCAGGCTATCTTCTAAGTAAAAAAAATCTGGTATGGAACGCTCACACAACTTTCTCTTATTCCTGTTACAATAATTATATATGCAGTGACACACTTCTTGAAGGGGTATATAATGGAGTTGTTGAGGAGAGAAATTAGGTTTGATTGAATGAACGAGATATGAAGACACTAATATAATGTAGCTAAGTTTACACTAACTGCATTAGACTTTATAATGAAACTGATAGAATAAAAGGTGGGAGTAGAGATATGACACGATGCGATGTATGGCTGAATCTGATAGATCTCCTCTAGATAGATTCTCACTGGATTATATACACAGGTTCTCCCACCCTAGCCTGCCTAAGTCAGAGAGTGGTCTCTATTAACCAGAGAGAGCCTCTCTTCTCTCTGCTGGATGCCATTACAGGTATGATCCGCTGCGATGAAAAGAGGTCTACATTATACCACATTACTGGTGTCATTTCTGAGAAATCTCGGAATCTGGGAAGTTCTAGGGAAAGTATATCATTCTCCAACAACTGCCCAGGCTTGATAGCATCGCTGTTCGTTAGGAGTTGTAATTGGAGTCTATTCAATTTTCTCACAGAATCTGCAGGTGTTATCGTGCTCTAGGCCCAACAGCTTCTACTGGGCATTCGCTAAAAACATTTTTTTCGTATTCAGGGGCACTCCAAAACATATATTTCAGGTGAAAACTCAATTTCGAAAAATCGGCAAGAAAGCAATAGTTCCTCTTACTAGGGAGTAAGAGAAAGTAGAAATATATATATATATATATATATATACAGAATACTTAAAAAGCTAATATGTGTAATGACACATGAAAGTCATAGCAATGTCAAAGTGGTTCCAGCCAGCTGCTATCTTCACAAAGGATGGCAGGAATAAAAGATAATTTATAACTAGTGGCCTAGCCGGCCGCTGTCTTCAAGATAAGGCCGCGGCCAAACAGACAAAGCCCCTTTTCAATACAAGGGTCAATACTTCACATCAAAGCAAGCACCGATAAAGCTGGCCACTGACCTAAATCACTGGTCACCGAACTAACCAAGGTCGCACACTAGGACAGATGTCTTGGTGTGAGTGTTGCTAACACTAATATAAACTTCGCCCCATTGGAAGAGGGGATTATTATAAACGAGTACGTCAGTAGATCATCATTATATACCAGTACGTCATTAGATTATACGAGTACATCGTTATACGAGCAGCAGTTCCGCGTCCCTATACAGGTTTTACTTATACTTATTTCATAGTCGTGCATCTTAGTTTATTTATTTTAATCATTTTTAAATTATTAGTTGTTTATCTCTTATTTATTTCTAAGTATTTCATGTTAATAGTTCACATTTAAATTATTGTAGCAATATAGGCTATTTTTATAAAATTCAGTGTTGGTAATTCGAGCACTAACTTCCAAAAATCTCTAAACTAACTTCCGCCCTCTTCAAGATATCTACTACGGTATGTAGTAGATACCATTGAAATCTTCCTATGGTATATAGGAATCACAATAAACGATTTCACTACATATGTAAAATCTGATCTACTGATAGTTGAAACAACACAATTGTTACTGTAAAACTAACGAAAGTGTGTTCTGTGGTGTTCAATAAATAATTCAAAGGGAACAGAGAGCCTTAAGGCAATTCCCTTTGCAGAATTGGGAAAAGTGAAAGTGGATTAGGCTAAGAAAGGAAAACTCTGTTCAGTGGACTTCTTGACTCCACTAATATTTCTAATAGTCACCCCACCCTTTAAAAAAGAAAGTTGTTAGCCTCTTTTTATTGTATAGTTGTTTTATTGGTTTTTATAGTAATACTATGCATGTATCTAATTATCCTTATTGTATAAAAAAAAGTCTGGTGCGAAACACGCAGCCAATTTACTCTTGCAGCAATTGTTACAATTATAAATGAAAAATTTCATTAAAGATTGTGTATTTACGAAACGTTAAGTTGCCCTTAAAGGCGGGTCGCAATTAACACTTATTGTAGGCCGCTGGCAGCGCTACTCAGTCCCAATCGAGCAATTGTGTGAAAGTCCTAATATTGAAATTCATAAATAATCCTCAATTTTTCAGATCCTCTAGAAACCACTTAAAATCAATTTTTTATGACAAAATTTTTCAAATAAAAGTGATAGGCTTTTAAATATGTAAATATGTATAAACGGTTGGCAAAGAAACTTAAAAGAAAATCGTTTGGGCATTTTCTAAGAAAATTACGAACAACTTTGAATTCTGACCAAAACTTTCGTATCGGTTGCGAAGGGGAATTATTGTTTATTATTATTTGCCTGTGGGGAGGGACTAAAACCTACGCTATCCAAAGCCCCACTGGCCCATATAGCAACCCCGAAGAAAAACAACAATAAACCGAGTGTAGAACAAATATCCAGACCCGGGTCTAATCCATCTAAGATTCACCGCAATCCGAACAAATCGGACAATAACCTTAAAGGGAAATAAGCCTAAGCTCTTCCACATGCATCCTGTTCCAACCAAAGGTGCTGAACCTAATTTCCTCGCAACAATCTGTCATAAAATGGATTGGTGTTTCCTCATCTGTCTCACAGACTCTAAAAAATGGTTCCGGCATAAGCCCCATTTCGTAGAGATGTCTCCTTAAACTACAATGTCCTATAACCAGATGCCTGAGAGAGTTCCCTGAAAGACACAGCAACGTCTCACTAATAGCCCTGTCCGGAACCCCGATGAGCATCTGGGACTGCCGACAACCAACTGTGCTTATCCATAAGTATGAATGCGTGATGCTATCCATGACTGGACATGTCCTCGACAGATATGTGCCAGAAGACACGCCAACAGTAGGCTCGGAACCACTGAAAGGGAAAGGGACCCAATGAAATTTGGACTGGTATCCAGACTAGAAGCACATCCTTCAAAGAAGAAAGTTCTTCCAGTCTTTTAGAACATTGTAACACCAACCTGGAAGTGAAGACACATGCACTCAGCGCCTTCAGCGTCACAATGTCCAGATGCCTGAGAGAGTCCCATGAAAGACACAGTAACGTACTTACCTGACTTCAGGGTTATTGTGATCATCAAGGCGGTTTCCTCAGGACGAGGCACTACCATTGCGATGAGGAATACTTAAATGAAATATAAGTTTGTGTTTCCTGTGTCAATATCTATGGTCATTGATATCCGGAGCCTTCTCAGTGCACTGCCAGTCTTCGGATATTGTTCTCTCGTTACAGACAACACTGTGCTTCACCGGACAGTGAACTGTAGAGGCTATTAAGAAGAAAATAATATAAAGGTAGCATTGGATTCAAAACCAGGAACTCTTCATGGGAATCCATCGCGCTACCTCTGAGCTCTTTGATACAATTTATTCATACATACAGACTAACTGCTAATTTTTTATTTCGTATTTTAGGTTCATAAAAAAAAAAAAAAAAAAAAAAAAATCATGTATTTCTAACGAAAATGCAATTTCATTTCTGCTTAAAAGTGGAAAGAGATAGTAAAAATTATTAATATTCCTATGGCTGTAAAGAGGAAGTACCGCATTTATGGCATGTTTTTTTGAAATAGAGTTTTCAGAAGCAAGTTTTGAGGTATGGTAGTCATGAAAAGCATGTATTTGGAGAATTTTATGTGGGTTTTTTATGAAACCAGTTAAGTTAGAAAACGAAAAAACTGTTTGGATGTTACCATAGGAACCGAAAAGTACTAAAAGCACCATATTGATGATTTTGCTTTTATAGGTTTCCCAAGATTTCCTTAAAAACTATTCCAATCTTAAAAGTTAATAATTATATAAAATAAAGAATTTAATTAAATTTATAATAAAAAATTAAATAATAAAAAAATTAGAATAAAAAAATTTAATTAACCTTAAATTAGCCATAACAAATATTCATTGACAAATATTGTCAACTAAGAATAATAGCATATAGAATTTAGATATCTATTTAATTTTGTTTTAGTTCTCTTTTCAAATCATTCTTTCCTCCTTCTGCTATTTCCTGTAGTGAATGAAAATATTAAATGCTATTTTCCAGAGTATGGAAAATACTCCTTTATTATAAACTGAATGACAATTGGAACTTGTTAGTCCATTGTCCTATTTGAACTAAACTGAATTTAATTTGCTTCAGATCTTGTTTAGGTATTGAATGATGAATATTTTAAAATATCCATGTCCTCAATATAATCGATTATATTCTTTCCTTCTCTATTATTACATTATATATTCCTGCAGACATCCTTTTTTTTTTCTTTCTTTTACTTCTATAATAGGAAGTATTGCAATGACTGAAATTGAGTTATCAAAGAAATCCAATTTTGAAATCCTCTCATGTGAACAAAATGTCTGTGTGAAACTGAAATGTAATTGGTGTGATGTTGTGTTGTATGTTTGTAGTAGCACGAGCGGTTTAGTAAAAGGGCTTGTAAGTATATATGTTTAAGAGAGAAGTATCAGAAATAAGAAAGTAGTCATCCCTGCTAGCAGTAAATATATTCTATTAAAATAATAACTACAAGTTATTTGCAAGATATTATAGACTTATTAATATGCACTGATGCTAGAGAGAGCGAAAAACAAGTGTTCTGGTTTTGAAAGCAGAATGCAGACTGTCTTGAAGGAATGCCCTCTCTAGCGGGGGATTTTCTTTTACAAAAGAGTTGGCCTAACGGGTTCTTGCGCCTTTGTTTCTTTAATTGCAATGACCTTATATTTCAATACCTGACTCAAAATACACTCTTTTTGAAGGTAAATTCACTATTTATTTTCCAAAACTGCTTCACTTAAATATTGTCAAAATTCACCTAACTATTTTTCAAAACTATTATTTTTCCATTTCGTTCTTCCACTAGAGTATCATACGACGGATAAAAATCCCAGATTTGAATTTTTTATTAAGCATTAGATGACCTTTACGGTTGGAGAACCGTCTTGATTTTTAAGAACCAAGGAGCTACTACCTCAACCATTTCCAGATAGAACTTCTATCAATCCCCGAACAAAACTTATGGTGGTGGCAGATTAGTGTTAAAACTAATATTCTCTAAAATAATATTCCAAGGAAAATGTTTAAAATAAAAGGATAGATTTATGTATATGCAATTAGCATTTCTAGTTCACAGAAAATCATTGGAGTAGTTTTCGAGAAAATCCCCCTGCCCCCAAAAACTCAGAAATCTATTTGTTAGAATCGCATCTTCAATTTTAGATCTTTTTCAAACTTGCGAGTTCTATCTATGCATTTAGTGGTCCTTATCGTTGTTAGAAATCTGTCAAAGTAGAAAAATCTGTACTGAATTTTTAATACTTTTTTTTCTTTAAATAAAGAACTTTTGCCAAAAAAAAGAAGGAAGAAAAAGTTAATGATTGCATGAACTGAGCAGTTGACTATTATTTTCATCGTCAAGTGCAAGTCACCAAAAACTTAGACATATGAGAAATCATTAGGTACTAAAAAACAGGTGTTTTTCTTGTTAAACACCATATTTTACCAAATAAATAACAATTTGCAAAAGTTGGCCACTATTCATTTGGCAGTATATAAAAATATTCATACACATATTATTTACACTAAATAGTGAAGGAACTTCTTGAAAAAAAATTAGATTAGAAGTTAAAACATCTGGTGTAAAAACGCCTACATTAATTTCTCCTCCATTCTTAAAACATAACTGCCAATGTTATTTAAATGTTATAATATATATATATCAGTAATAGGTCCTAAGAGAAGGATCCAAAGGGGATGATGTAATAGGTCCTAAGAGAGAGATCCAGAGAGAGAGAGAGAGAGAGAGAGACAAAAATGTCAGGACCACTCTCTCGGACTAGAGTGGGAGAAACTGCTTAATTACAGCGACGGGAGATATACGAGATATATAGCAGAGTTCACTCGGTAGTCACAACGTGTCATCTATACTTTACCCTTTACCTCTCTATCATTCTCTTTCACATAGTATCGCTTTTTACATTATACAGTGTTCAGCCATATCTAGTTTATTAATCTAAACCAAACAATTTTCACTCCTTCATCATACCCATTACAGATGGTAAAACCATAACTGCGAAATGGCTTTTAGAGGAAAGTGTCATTTTTACTCTTTCTTACTCCTAGTATCAGGAAGTAATACGATCGTTTCAAATTTTCGATATCTAGTTATTACCCGGAAATACATGTTTGAAACAAAAAAATACACTCAGTGTGTATGTGTGTGTGTGAGAGAGAGAGAGGGAGAGTAAGAGAGAACAAGAGAGTAATTTGTTTGAACGAAATCTCTCAAAAATGAAAAATCGCAGTAAGCTTACGCCTTATCATTCTAGCACTATCGGATCAAACTGGTGTTTTGTTACTACAACAGATCAATATGAAAGTTTCTGTCAAATATCAGTTTCAATGGAATATTATACTTAGAGTTGGTTCTCTTGGATTTACGCTTACCGCATAAAACTCTGTATTGGCTGTACGATATCCAGCAATAATGAACGAGCTAAAGAAAGCTCTCCCGCTAGAAAGTACTGTGACGTTACTTATAAGTAGTAAGTCAATATTATGTTAAGTAGTTACATACGAGTAAGTGTGATAAGTGAATGAGTGAAGTGCTGCTATCTGTGACGAGGAACCGCATTAGAGTGGAGGGGAGAGCGACCGAGCGAGAGAGGTGGGACTGGAGAGAAGGTCATTCTTGCTGTCGCACTGAGAGGCGCCTGTGTCTGAACTAAGAAATAAACGTTCGTAACTGGCAACTACAAAGTACCTACTACCTGATGATGGAAGTAATCAAGAATTCACAATCATCGTGAATTGGGCTCGATCGCACTGATCGCATGACCGCATCTCCTCGAGAGACCAGGTACGACTTCCTGTTTGTCCGTCTGTGTTCGACCTCTCCCGACACCACCTCGACGTCATCCTTCTCAACGACGCCGGTGTAACCAATTGACTGTACTTGTGTAATTAACTCTATTTGTAGATAGGAATTAATACCTCTCAGAAAGTGCTAACGATTGATGTAATAAGTATTATAATAGTAATATAGTATTATTGATGTAATAAATAATATAATTATATTGCGTAAACTCTATGTGTGAATGTGTGGATGTCTGGTTCTGTAGTGGTAAGTTAGTATAAGCCCTGAAATGATGTAATTTAGTTCCATAGTATTTGAAAAATTAGAAATACTTTCGTATATTGTCGAATATTCTGTACACCTATCCCAGCCCCCCTTCCTCGCCTAACCGCTCCACCTCAGATAAGATCACAACTTTGGCGCCCAACGTGGGCTACTCTAAATAATAAATAAACAATACATACTAATGTAACAACAAGAGAAATAGAGTTAGTGTTTGAGAGTAGTATCAATGCCCGTATGGTGGGTGCTGGCGTGGTATTGGGCGTACTTTGACCGTTTATTATTGTTGCATGATAGTTAGTTAGTTAGTAAATAAGATCTTAACGGTAATAATTGTAATATTTATTTCGATTTCAAGTTCATACCATTATTCTCTTAATACTTCGAATTTATTCTGTGCCAAGTGCAGTGGTACCAACTGATCCTCAGTAATAATAAATTTCCCTTATAAATAATTCTATAATTCATTATTAATTCTATAATTATTCTATTTTAAATTATATAATTTATGGAATTATTAATAGAAATTTAAATTAATAGAATTATTAAATATATAATAATTCTATAATCTATTATTAATTTATAGTAATAAATAATTCTGTTTCTATTTCCCTTGCTGACATTCCTGTTTATCTTCGTAGATGTTATTATAAATAAGAAGGAAAGAAAAATTAATTAAAGAAAAAAAAAGACAGAAAAAAAAAAATAATTGTCGAGAACTTTGATTAGTATTTAAATGATTTATTAATTAAATTGTTACGTACTATTGAGTATAGAAATTACCACTACCAATTCGGGCATAAGTATCAGCTACTGGAAAGTGATTGCTGGCGCACCGGAACGAATTTAGTAAAAGAGGGGGGAAACACGGTACTTTATTAAACTATTGTTGAGGTAAGCTATAGTAAGAGAAGTTCTCTGAAAATTTCCACTGTCCCGAGCATTATGTCTGAGCCAGACGTTATGGATCCCGCTGGTAAATCGGAACTATCGGGTAAGAAAAGTAGCGACACAGGGTGGATTTATGAGCTTAAGCGGGAGTCATTATTGAGCGTATGCCGAAAATTCAAGTTAAGTCAGGAAGGCAGTGTGCAAGAATTACGCGCCCGACTTCGAGATTTTTTCCGTGATGATTGGCCGGATCCGGGGGCTGAAGTCGCGTCCTTGAAGCCAGAGACTAAAGCGCTTTCCTCTAATCCTCCTACCTTCTCGGTAATGCAGATCGTGAGAAAATGGGATATCTCATACGATAACTCCAACAAGCTCAGTGCGGATGAATTCTTGTTACGCCTGGAGGAGAACTGCATTGCATATGGTCTTTTCCGCGATTAGCTACTGGAATGCTTGCCGGGCCTTCTGGGGGGATTGCCGTTGCAGTGGTATCGGCTCAACCGACCCAACTGGCGTTCCTGGGATGCGTTCGTGCGTGATTTCAGGAGAATCTATATTGCTGCGGACTACCAGGACCGGATAGAACAGGAAGTTAGATCTCGGACGCAAGGACTAAAGGAACCTATCAGCGATTATGCATTCTTATGAGTAAGCTCGAGCCTCCACCAAGTGAAGAAACCCAGATAAAGTTTATCCTTAGAAATATGCACCCAGATTACTTCCCATTTGTACGTAGAGCAGAGGCCACTACTATACCAATACTTCTCGAATTAGGGCGTGAGTTTGAACTCTGGCA
This sequence comes from Triatoma infestans, assembly GCA_011037195.1. NCBI lineage: Eukaryota > Metazoa > Arthropoda > Insecta > Hemiptera > Reduviidae > Triatoma > Triatoma infestans. The sequence continues at coordinate 97,557 of JAAEAF010002226.1, forward strand.
GGAGAAGCGGCAGAGTTATCGACCTCCGCCTCCAAGGCAACAAACCCTAATACCGGAATTAGCCTGCAGTAACACAAATTACGGACCTGAGACTGAGCCCGTACTTTCCTCTGTAGGACCTAACACATTGTTAAGCAATACGAACTCCCGACCGGCAGGGAGACAGGGAGCTTATACCTCTCGACGCTGTTGGAACTGCCGCGAGACCGGCCACTTTTTTGAACATTGTCAACTTCCGCGTCGAAGATTTTATAGGGATTGCTGCAACCAAAGTGCGTCAACAGATTCGTGTAACCGCTGTGATGCGGGAAGCGCGTACTGGGGTCCGAACCCGCTTCCCGACCAAGTACGTCCAGGGACCCCTGATTGCCCAGATCGCTGATGGTGGTCAAAGATGGCACATAGCGGTGCGGACCGGAGACATCAGTTTATTGGCCCTAGTGGATACGGGTTCGAGTATGTCCTTTTTAGCGGCGGAATATCTGCCTAAGTTAAAACTTAAAGCAAGCCCTCAACGTACTACTCCGATTCAGATCCGGCTCGCGATTGGAGTTCGAGAGGTGATCACGCAGTACGTGACCTAACCGTTAGGAAGCGAAGACTAACGCTCTACCTACTAGCGGGACTCTCGAGTCCTATTATTCTTGGACTCGATGTAATAAAAGAAATCGGATTAATCATTTATTCGAATCCGAACGAATATTCATTTGCGAACAAGCCAGGACAAAAATTCCCGTTCTTACCCAATCGGACAGACCTTGGAGTGGACGTGGCAGGTATTCAAGCAATGAACGAAACCCTGGCACTAGAATTAAATCGGGTGGTTCAAAGAACACTAGCAAAAGGAATACCTGATCGGCCAGTAAGAATCTCGCATAGAATTGAGGTAGGGGACGCGCAACCGATCAGACAAAAGCCTTACCCGGTTTCACCAAAAATATTAATGGCTATAAGTCAGGAGGTCTTCTGGCTGAAGGGGTCATTGTTCGGTCTCGGAGCCCCTGGAGCTCTCCCACGGTAATGGTCAAGAAGCCAGACGGTTCCCTCCGTTTCTGCATCGATTTCCGCAAAGTGAATGCCGTTACACGTAAGGACGCTTATCCCCTTCCAAACATGACCAGTTTGCTGGATGGGCTCCAGCAAGCCCAGTTTCTGTCAAAAATTGACCTGAAAGAGGCATATCTGCAGATCCCCTTAGACGCAGACAGTCGGGAGATTACCGTTTTTAGTGTGCCAGGAAAGGGTCACTATCATTTTCTGCGCATGGCCTTTGGGTTAACCAACGGGCCAGCAACCTTTCAGCGCCTAATGGATACCATCATCGATCCGAGTATGGCACCGTACAGTTTTGCTTACCTAGACGACATCGTCATTGCTACGCCCGACTTCGAATTGCATGTCCATTATTTGGAGTTAATCTTGACCAGGTTGAGGCAGGCCGGCTTGAAAATCAATGAGGAGAAATGTGAATTTGGCTACCGGGAACTGCGATACTTGGGGTTTATCGTGGATAGCGAAGGTATGCGAACCGACCCCGAGAAGACCTCTGGTATCCACGAATTCCCAACTCCCAAAAATATTCGGGCACTACGACGCTTTTTGGGCATATGTTCGTGGTATCGCAGGTTCGTACCAAATCTAGCCACCTTATCCGAGCCGCTAAATTCTCTTCTAAAGAAGAAGCGTAAGTGGGTATGGGGAGATGCCCAGAAGAGCGCGTTCCAGTCCCTAAAAACCAAGCTGACATCAGCACCTTTGCTGTCGAGACCCCAATTCGAGCACCCTTTTGTACTGCAGACCGACGCGAGTAGTACAGGATTGGGAGCGGTATTAGCACAAGTGATTGATGAACGTGAACATGTAATTGCGTACGCTAGCAGGACCTTGACTTCCGCTGAGAGGAAGTACTCGGTCACTGAGCGAGAGTGCCTCGCCGTGATTTGGGCCGTCCGGAAATTTCGCCCATATCTGGAGGGTTATTCTTTTACGATCATCACGGATCACAGCAGCTTGCGCTGGTTGCAGAACCTTAAGAATCCTACTGGGCGCTTGGCACGCTGGGCTCTTGAGCTGCAAGAATGGAACTTCAGGCTGGAATATCGGCCTGGGGCTTCCCACCATGTACCCGATGCCCTCTCCCGATTGAGCGAGGACGAAGGCGACTGCCCTTCCGTTGACGGTCTAGGCCTGCAACGAGTTTTCGAGACCGATAATCAGGCCGGTGAGTTGGCAGCGGTGGTGACCGCACGCAATGAAGTTGCAGACCCATGGTACCAAAATAAGATACAGAAGGCGATCAATCACCCTGAGAGCCACCCAGATTGGCGAGTAGAACAAGGGGAATTGTATGGCACAGGTTTAACCCCAAACTTGAAGGTTTGGATGAACCAGGCGGTAGCTGGAAGCTGGTAGTCCCTACGTCCCGGAGGCAGGAGATAATTTCCGAGAACCATGATCGACCTGAGTGTGGCCACCTAGGGACCAATAAGACACATCATCGCATAGCTCGCTCCTATTTCTGGCCTGGGATGTTTCGCGACGTCTATTATTATGGCAAACGGTGCCCGAGTTGCCAATGTCACAAATATGAACAGCAGCGTCCTACCGGAGTAATGAATCCTCGTCGCGTCGTTGGCCCCTGGGAGGTCGTAGCGACGGACTTGTTGGGTCCTTATCCCCGATCTAGTTTGGGGCATAAATATATCTTAGCCTTTCAAGACCAGTTTACAAAGTGGCTGGAGTTAATTCCTCTTAGAGCGGCAACAGGGAAAGTTGTAGCGGACTAAGTCCGGAAACTCATATACCGATGGGGAACTCCCCAAACCTTATTGTCCGACCGTGGAACCCCTTTTCTTAATAACATTCTCACTGAGCTCGCGGGAACGTACCAGTTCCGTTGTGAATACACTCCGCCATACCATCCCCAGGCAAATTTCGTCGAGAGGGCGAATAGAACGGTCAAACCAATGCTTACTACATTCGTTAGTGAAAACCAACGTGATTGGGATAGGTACTTACCGGAGTTTATGTTCGCTCTGAATTCGATTAGGCAGGACTCCACCGGATATTCACCCGCTTTCCTTAATTTTGGCCGGGAATTGCCTCAACCTAACACTTGGAGGGAAAGAATATCCCAAAATTTACCGAGCAAAACCGAGACTCCACAACAGTGGGCGCGGCGATTTGACATCTTGTTGAACATACGGACCCAAGCGGAGGAAAACCTGGCCCAAGCTAGTCACCGGCGGGCTTGCAATTATAACCGTAACCGCCGTAAGTTGGGGTTCAACGTTAATGACTTAGTATTACGTCGGGTTTATACATTGTCCTCAGCCGCAAAGCATTACAGCGCACGATTAGGGCCACGCTATGAGCCCCATTTAAAATCGTTAAGGTCCTGTCGCCGACCACCTACAGCTCGCCACCCTGCGGGGCAAAAACGCGGGGCAATGGCATGTGACAAAGTTGAAAACCTCCCACGGACCTCCCAACCTGTTGACTCCTCCTTCCCCCAGACCGTTCCCGTCAGCCCGATCTATGGCCGTAAAGGCTCCCCTATTCCGGCCTTGAGGGAGGGGTGTGACGTTACTTATAAGTAGTAAGTCAATATTATGTTAAGTAGTTACATACGAGTAAGTGTGATAAGTGAATGAGTGAAGTGCTGCTATCTGTGACGAGGAACCGCATTAGAGTGGAGGGGAGAGCGACCGAGCGAGAGAGGTGGGACTGGAGAGAAGGTCATTCTTGCTGTCGCACTGAGAGGCGCCTGTGTCTGAATCTAAGAAATAAACGTTCGTAACTGGCAACTACAAAGTACCTACTACCTGATGATGGAAGTAATCAAGAATTCACAATCATCGTGAATTGGGCTCGATCGCACTGATCGCATGACCGCATCTCCTCGAGAGACCAGGTACGACTTCCTGTTTGTCCGTCTGTGTTCGACCTCTCCCGACACCACCTCGACGTCATCCTTCTCAACGACGCCGGTGTAACCAATTGACTGTACTAGTGTAATTAACTCTATTTGTAGATAGGAATTAATACCTCTCAGAAAGTGCTAACGATTGATGTAATAAGTATTATAATAGTAATATAGTATTATTGATGTAATAAATAATATAATTATATTACGTAAACTCTATGTGTGAATATGTGGATGTCTGGTTCTGTAGTGGTAAATTAGTATAAGCCCTGAAATGATGTAATTTAGTTCCATAGTATTTGAAAAATTAGAAATACTTTCGTATATTGTCGAATATTCTGTACACCTATCCCCCCCTTCCTCGCCTAACCGCTCCACCTCAGGTAACATCACAGTACATATCTTATATGTTTTACTACTTACATTTTTTTTAACTAATTTAAATTTAGCAGCTAAACGCGGGACTTAAACTGGGGTCTTTCCAGTTATAAGACCTGCTCGTAACCATGTAGTTGATGTTGGGGGGTAGGATAGAAGAGAAACCAAGAGAAACTTGGTTTAAGAGATAAGTTAGACTTACTGAACACTATTTATATTCTATGTGAACACAAGCACTGCAAGGACTTACACTATATAATTTAGCAAAGAGTTGGTAGCGTGAGAAGAGAGTGATAGAATGACTGGTGAAGAAACGGTATCGTTGAATGTTGAAAACGACGGTCGTTGAATGTTGATGGTTGTTCGAATGGCGTTTGATTTCGGCAGAATTAGAGAGAGAGTTTCCTTTTATGTAAAAGTCCACTTCTCCTCCTCTCATTAACTTTTCCCTCAGATGCGATCTTTAGATTGCTCTCTCTAAGAGCTTGAGGTAGGGAGAGACATGTCACTCATCATGTTGGGTTGTGTCATTTTAATTTTTTTTGTGCATGCCCAAAATACGTCACGGTAAATATGTGCGGTGACCCATTACAACCACTACACCAAACCCGTAACCCTGTATTATATATAGCCCAGAATTTGAGCCCTCTGACCTTTTTTGGCTTCATGGCTTTCTAGCTCACTTTCTGTACTTATTTTACGTCTATAGAAGAATTAAAAGCCTGGGGTAAGGAGTTATAATCACCTCAAACTAGAAATCATAATATCATAGAAAGATCGAACACGTACTCAATGATGGGCACATAGTTATTGAAAATGATGGGCTACATTTTGAATTATAACACCCTGAAAGAAATTTGATAATTAGGTTTTAAATAAAATGATTAAAAATGCGCAGATTTTTTTTTTTTTAGCGCAAATCTGCGCTTTCTTGTACTTCACTTTAAGTTAGATTATGGCGATTGAAATATTATATACCTCCTTATCTCTCTCCAGTAGCGATGATATATTCTTATTTTTATCTTTAACTCAGGACAACACTACTACACTGCTACATATTACGAATCTGAGACGCGCCCTAAAGCTATTCCAGCGCTCGACATGATTACGGTTTAAAAAACAAAGGTTCGCCTAATTCTTCTTGAATTTTCATCATATATATAATGGTCGATTTGGCAGTTGAAATCATCTTGAGTTGACCATCTTCGGCCAAGATGGTCTTTAGTCGCTATCTCAATCTCTAGTCTTTACTTATAATTCTCATTACTAAATAAAACGGTAAATATAAAAAAAACTGTGAGTAACGTGAGTGCGTCTTTTATACTCATCCGAATATCCCATAACTAAATTCTTGCCAAACAATTTTGTTCACACATAAATAAAATAAATAAATAAATAAAGATAAATAAACAATATGGACGAATACAAATATAAGAAAAGCAAGTATTTAGATGAATTTCACTAGTTTATAGCGAGCTCCCCCTCACCACACACCATTTGCGCCTACAAACTGATAGCAACACTGCCGCCCACCACCTATTGGAGCACACTTAAATAGTTCCAAGTCTTTCCTCTTCACTAGTGACAAATTATCCTTTAATGGTACCGAGCCACATCAAACAAAGCTTTTAAATTAAACCGATTGAAAAGAAACTCCTTTAAATGTTCAAGAGGTTCTTTTTTTTATTGTTTTTTTTTTTTATTTATTTATTACTTTTAACTTGGTAAATAGAAGATTGATTATTTTAAAATTGTTAAGGAAAAGTAATTTTCTTACATTCAATTTACAGTTTTTTAATATTAAATAGGGTATTCATCTAGAGACCTATCGATTTGTAGATTGTTTCGATTTTTTTTGTTTTTTTTTTATTGCAATATCAACAATAAGAAAACGTGAACGTTAGTTGTTTTACGGCGGTTTTTTTTCTCTTTATTGATCAATATATATTTACAATTCAGAAAATAAGAAAATTACAGCACGTTACATACACACAGAAAATCATTGGAGTGGATTTCGAGAAAATCCCCCTGCTCCAGAAAACTCAGAAATCTATTTGTTAGAATCGCATTTTCAATTTTAGATCTTTTTCAAACTTGCGAGTTCTATCTATGCATTTAGTGGTCCTTATCGTTGTTAGAAATCTGTCAAAGTAGAAAAATCTGTTACTGAATTTTTAATATTATTATTATTTTTTTTTTTTTTAAATAAAGAACTTTTGCCAAATAAAAAAAGGTAGAAAAAGTTAAACACTAATGATTGCATGAACTGAGCAGTTGACTATTATTTTCATCGTCAAGTGCAAGTCACCAAAAACTTAGACATATGAGAAATCATTAGGTACTAAAAAACAGGTGTTTTTCTTGTTAAACACCATATTTTACCAAATAAATAACAATTTGCAAAAGTTGGCCACTATTCATTTGGCAGTATATAAAAATATTCATACACATATTATTTACACTAAATAGTGAAGGAACTTCTTGAAAAAAAATTAGATTAGAAGTTAAAACATCTGGTGCAAAAACGCCTACATCAATTTCTCCACCATTCTTAAAACATAACTGCCAATGTTATTTAAATGTTATAGATGGTCTATATTCTATGGACTATAGATGGATATTCAGTGTTGTATATGGTCTAATAGGATCCTCAGAGAAGGATCCCATAAGGGGATGATGTAATAGGATCCTAAGAGAGGGATCCAGAGCAGAGAGAGAGAGAGAGACAAAAATGACAGGACCACTCTCTCGGACTAGAGTGGGAGAAACTGCTTAATTACAGCGACGAGAGATATACGAGTTATTAGCAGAGTTCACTCGGCAGTCACAATGTGCGGAACAAAACAATACTAGTTACCAACTTTAACAAGCCAAAATTAATAATTAATTTCTGAAATCAAATAATTCCTATAACGTCCCGCTTTCTCTACAAAATTGCACAAACCTATCAAATTTTTTCCATTAAATATTAGAAAAATGTTTTTTCTTTTTAAATATTTTTTCTAAACGATATCAAACTCGGGCATACTGCTAGGAAATAATAACTATTTTCTATTTCTTTTAAGTACTTAGTGAACTTAGTTGAATTTTTTCAATATTGAATGGTCTGTTGTTTAAGTTTATAAGTTCCCCACTACATTTGATTATTAAACTGATTTTATAATATAATTATAAAATTCAAATTTTATTATTTTTACACTGACATAAATATAGAGTTGGTAAAAAGATACGTATAACTTCCTCTTAAATATCTAATGTCACATTTTTAGTTTCCAGGGATTTATATTTAAAGCAAACACACACACACACAGTGTAAGACCATACACTAAAAAAACATTTGTACAATAATCAGGAAACTCAAAACATGTTACTTCCGGTGAGAATTACCTTTTTGAAAATTTGTTACCATCATAATATTTCCTCTTAAAGCAATAAGACAAAAAACTATAAATAATGCTTTCCACTAAACTAATGTTTAACTAAACATTTAACTAAACTAAACTAACATCATTGAATATTGTTCTGTAAGAGAAATTAATGTAGCCATTTCTGCATCACATGTTTTAACAACTTTTATCTTCTTATTTAAATTTCATTTCTGTAAGTTTCTTTACCATTGGTATAAATACCATTGGTATATATGTAGTATTTATACCAATGATAAAGAAATACACATACATATTCATACATGTAAATATTTTGCCAAATATATAGTTGCCAACATTGTAAATTGTTATTTATTTGTTAAAATAGTTTTAAAATATTAAAATATTTATTTATTTTTTAATTACATCTGTTGTTTTAGGACAGTTTTCTGATGCGAGACCTCTTATAAGGAGACTTTTAACTTGTTAAAATTGGAACTGATCCATATTAGCTAGTAATTTCACTATCTGCTCTGCTCTTTCGTTGCACGGTATGCATAAATTTGCAGGAATCCAACTGTACAATGATCACACAGTCTTCTTTAAGGTCCAGGTCTTTAACGTACTTTCGACATTCTATGACTGCCCAGTCGATCTAAGGGGAATACTAAATAAAGAATGGCTGCCTTTGAATCGAAGACAACTATCCTTGAATGGAACTATGTGCAGGAAGAATAAATGAGCCTTTCAGTAAAGTCGCACTTTCTTTTGACGCATTTTTACCACCAAATGAAATCGTATCATTTGAATTTTCTTTTGGGTTATGCTGATCACACACAAGATAAAATTAGCTTGGGAGGGCCACACCTCATTCCACTGCTACCTAAGTTAAGAGGTCTATTGTGGATCCCCTGGGTTTATAGCACATCCTCAACGTCGCCTTCTTAATCAGGCCTAGCAAAGCTGAAAGTGGCTCCGTCATGAAGCTCACAGAGGATGTGCACCGGGGTTTCCTCCTGTGCCAAGTTCCTGGTCAGCTTTAACTTCTTCTATCAACCTCTGGTTAACAGAATCATGCCTAGAAGTAATAGGTGGCGGCCTCTGCAGGAGCTTATGAATTCCCATTCTGGCTTCGCCTTGAATGAGAAGATGCAACGGTGGTAAATTAAGGAGGACTTCCAACGCCGCAGTCGGGGTGGTTCTCATGGGCCCCGTGGAACCCAGACATGCTTGCCTTTGGATTCCACTCAGCCTCCCCACCGTCCCCTTCTGCAGAGTCTTGGTCCACCAGACCACCGACCCATAAGTTATCATGGCTGTAATGACCCTGGTACAAATCCAGAGGGTCAAGCTGGGGCAACACACACATTAATTATAAAATACCAATTCTGCACACTCATTGGACTTTAAAATAGGTATTTCCGGCAGTAACTTAATTTCGAAAATCTGACACGAAAGCAATACTTTATCTTTATAGCAGTAATAGAAAGTAAATAGTTGTATAAAATCGAAGATATATTCTTAAACAAAATAATTTAGTTTTTTTAACTCCTTATTTTGTATAAATAATACTTTTATGATAAAAATACTAATGTGTTTATTAATTATATAAAATATAAAAGTTTTTAGAGGTAAATCTATTCTAAAGCAACGATAATTCACTTTTTTTTTGAAGATTTGTATTTAATGTTACTAAACTAATTGTTTAGTTTTGGATAAATCATAACAAAGGGTTGTACATTGTTGAATATGTAGATGGGTCTGCGATGCTGGATAACATCTGGTATTTTATCCGTCGTTGCATGCATATTCCTCTTGTTCCTGACTGGTATCGGATTTTTATCCATCGTCAGAGCAAATTCACCAAGTTCTTGTAGAGAGTTCACTTCAACGTAATGTTTCTGTTACACTCACACTTGCTGGTTTGTTGGTTGTATATAAGTGCGGGAGGTTATAAGGTTATGTTACTATGTGTGTGTGTGTGTTTAATGCCAAAATGGAATCATTATAAATTATGATTAGATATTAGTGTCTAATCATAATTGGTGTCTAATCAGTAATGTCTAATCATAATTTTCAATAATTCCATTTTGCATTTAAACACACACACATAGTATAATAACCTTATAACCTCTTATATAACCACATATATACAACCAACAAACCAACAAGTGTGAGTGTAACAGTAACATTACGTTGAAGTGAACTCCTTCACACGAACGTGGTGAAGTTGCTCTGACGATGGATGAAAATCTGGAACCGGTCCGGAACAAAAGGAATATGCATGCTACGACGGATAAAATACCAGAGATTGTATATTCGTAGAGTTTATCGTCATCGCTTTAAATTTCAATAAGGTTGGATTTTATAAGGTGTGCGTCATTTCAGTCTGATAATATTACTATATTGGGAGAATGGGTTGAAGAATAAACAACTCCAATTATACTAGAAGTACGATTAAAAAATCTGGTGTGAAACACTCACACAACTTTCTCTTACTCCAGTTCTCGAAATTATAATTGACAAATTTTATAGTTTGTGCACCAAATTTAATGAAATTCGTCGAAAACTTAAAAAACCTGTTCAGTAAAAGCGCACTTCCGGTTTACTAATTTTTTTGAAACACAGAATATGGCCATCTATTTATTTCTAATTAAGTTTGTTTGGATGATAGAATTGTTTGGATGATAGAAATCAACTATGATACCACTTTAGAGGAAGCTGTAACCCCACCCCTCCCGTAAAATTGCCTTTAAAAGAATTTTCCCAGAGAAATGTTTCAAATAAAAGTTGTAGCTCTTTGTATATGTAGTTAATATACCAAGTTTAAAGAAAATCGTCGGAGCCGTTTTTGAGAAAATTGCAAAAAAATAAAAAGTTTTGAAATGTTTTAAATAAAAGTTGTAGCTCTTTGTATATGTAGTTACAACTAGTAAAGTGGTACTTCCGGTTGAAGAATTTTGACAGATAACGTAGAATATCAAGTTTCAACTTTCTACGGTGTTTCGTTTTTGAGCTATGCTGTTCACATACATATATACACGCATACATACCATTTGCTAAAAACCACTTTTTTGGACTCAGGGACCTCAAAACGGATATTTCCGGTGAAAACTCGATATGGAAAATTTGACACGATTACAATACTTCCTCTTACTAGAAATAAGAAAAAGTAAAAAGACAATGAAAAAAAATGTTGCAAGTGAAAGAAACATCGGAAACGATACAAAAAGGAAAAGGAGATTGAAAGGAAAACAGAGAAGAAATGAGAAATTTATAGGAGGGAAATAACATAGCGAAAAGGATAGAGAAATAATTCGAGATCGTACATTGTCGGCAGGTATAAACAGGAAATTGCATACTGTGTCTTTTGTGAAAATTCTTCATCTCTTCATTTCGAAGAAGTTAAGAGATTACTGAACTTCATATGGTGGATATTTCTGCTAAAATATTACAAATTTTCAAAGAAATATTTGTTTTTTTCATAACGTGTTAAAACTAGAGAAATGTTGTAAATAAAAGTTGTAGCTCTTTGTATGAGTAGTTAATATATCAAGTTTAAAGGAAATCGTAGCAGCCACGTTTGAGAAAATCGCGAAAAAGTGAAAAAATCATTTAGTAAAGTGGTAAAGTAAACGCACTTCCGGTTATCCGATTTTTATCAAACTTGGAATTTCAACAACATATTTAATTCTAATTAACATTATTTAGATGTTAGAATTGTTTAATAAAGTGAAATAGCACTTTAGATGAAAACCTAACCCCAACCTTCCCCCGTAAGTGCCCTAAATGAATTTTCCCAGAGAAATGTTTCAAATAAAAGTTGTAGCTCTTTGTATGTGTAGATGATATACCAAGTTGAAGAAAATCGTTGGAGGCATTTTTGAGAAAATTGCAAAACGTAAAAAAACCACTAAGTAAAGCGGTATTTTCGGTTGAGGTATTTTGACAGATAATGTACTATCAGATACCATGGTGATACCTAGACGGAATATCAAGTTTCAACTTTCTACGGTTTTTCGTTTTTGAGCTATGCTGTTCACATACATACACGGACACACAGACACACACACACACACACACAGACATTTGCTAAAAACCACTTTTTTGGACTCAGGGAACCTCATTTTTGTACTCATGGGGACCTCAAAACGGATATTTCCGGTGAAAACTCGATATCGAAAATTTGACACGATTACAATACTTCCTCTTACTAGGAGTAAGAGAAAGTAAAAAAAAAATAAATAAATAAACGTTCAAAAATGACAAATTTTCTTTATAGTTGACACTGTTACTCAGTTGTCCTATCGCAAATATCGAGGTGGTAGAGGGGATACATATTAGTATCACTAATGTAAAGTTGTATTTGGATTAAGATTACATTGTTGTCCAGAATTCAGGGCCATAATATTGAATAATCCGAATAACATTTGAAATCCTTCATCAGATCCTTTTATTTTCCGGGAAAGTGTTTCAAACAAAATTGACATAACTATGCAGTTAGTATTCCAAGATTAAAGAAAATATTTATAGACCTTTTCAAGAAAATTCCAAAAAAAAGTCAAAAACCTAGAAAAGCCGGTGCTTGAAATTTCATATCCTAGCAATGATTCTAGCATACTTAAACTTTGCTGGCAGAACCGTACGTTCTACTGAAAAGGTACTTTAGACGAGAGCTTAAACGTTGCTGTACACACAAAATACCCCCCAAAAATTCAATTTTCCTAAAAAAAAAAATACAACTTTCTCTTACTCCAGTTCTTAAAGTTATAATTGACAAATTTTATAGTTTGCGTCCAAATTTAATGAAATTTGTCGAAAACTGAAAAAAACTGTTCAGTAAAAGCGCACTTCCGTTTACTAATTTTCTTGAAACTCGGAATTTTGGCCATCTATTTATTTCTATTTAATTTTGTGGATGATAGAATTGTATAATCAACTTATGATAGCACTTTAAATGAAAACCTAACCCCACCCCTCCCCAATAACTGCCCCCTCAAATCAATTTTCCCAGAGAAACATTTTAAAATAAAAGTTGGTGCTCTTTGTATGTGTTGAGTTGATATAAAAAAGTTTGAAGAAAATCGTTGGAACCATTTTAAGAAAAACGCAAAAAAGTAAAAAAATTAACAAGTAGTGGTACTTCCGGTTGAGGAATTTTGACAGATAACCCACTGTCAGATGCCATGGTGATACCTAAACGGAATATCAAGTTTCTACTTTCTACGATTTTTCGTTTTTGAGCTATGCTGTTCGCATACACACACACACACACACACATACCATTTGCTAAAAACCACTTTTTGGGACTCAAAACGGAATTTCCGGTGAAAACTCAATATCGAAAATTTGACACGATTACAATACTTTCTCTTACTAGGAGTAAGAGAAAGTAAAAAAAAAAAAAATGCTTCAAATAGTATTATGAACTTTAAAGAAAATTGTTCCGAGCCATTTTTGAGAAAAAATCACGTGAAACTGAAAAAATATTTAGATATTTTCCGTGATAGCCTGCTTCTTTTTGTGGTCAGTGTATCAACTAAATTGGCTCTGTGCAAGTGTATGTTATCATACTATTTGACAAAAAAACATCCTGAGGATGGGCGAACGCCCGAAACCGGTCGATAAGCGCAAAAAGAAGTAGGTTATTAAAAAAAATATCTCTGATGCATAGACTTGCTTTTAAAAAAAAATATATATCGTATGTATTGTAACGCAGCCAGTGGTGCCATCTAGGAGAGGAAGTAGGAACCTCAAGTTCTCTTAATGGCCGCTAGGAAGCGCTGGCGACGCGCTCTAGTTCTCTCTGGAAGGATTGAGAAGGTTCTAGGAGATTCTCCACCTGTAAAAATAGTGGGACCGCAGAGAGTTGAGAGAGTTTCCAGTTACAAACGAAGTTTAAGTTTGTGGAAGATGTATAAAAAGTGAACAAAGTGAACTTTTGTGGTTTAAACTGTGAAGTAATTATTATTAAGTGTTGTTTTTTATGTAATTTATTGTGTATAACAATAAATTGATGTTTTCTTTATTGAAGTTTAGAGTATTTTATCTATACGAACCCACTTAAAACTAGTTGCAGTAGCTAGTTTACAGGGAAAAACGTTACAATATATACACTTAAGGGGCAGCAATTTGTCTTTTTGTCCAGGGCGACGTAACCGCTAGAGCGGCCACTGTACCCAGATGTTATTTCTATTGACGGAATCAAAGGCTTGGACCTAATCTACAAAATACAGATACAGTATCTAAGTATTGTCAAATACCTAGGCACATCTCCTTACTTGTAGAAATTTTTCAGAGTACTGCCCAACTTTTCCAACATTTAATGGGAAATTAATGGTGGAAAAATTGAATGAAGTTTTCATACTAGATTTTTAGTGTTATCGCTTTTTCCCATCACCAGTATATGATGAAACAAATTTTCCCAATTTTAGTTTCTGCAAACAAAAACTAGTTTTAATTTGTGCCCAATTAATTTGTGTGTTCATTTTGTTTGCACATTATTAATTCCCTGCATCAAACTTTCATAATCCCCATATTTCCATATAATTTCCATGTTCTATAAAACAAAACAAAAAATATAAGATTTAGAATGAAAATATTTAAAACTTTTTTTACAACATTAATAAGTAAAAAAACTTTTACAGATACACTAATGGAAGTTTTAAAAATAACAAACTAAATATACCTTTTTTTTACCCACTGGTTAAATATATTTCTGATGAGTCATAGTTTTCCTATAGAAATAAAAATAAATATGGAGTTCTCTTCTAAAACTATATCTTTACATTAATTTGGTGGACAGTTGTAACGTTCTACAACTTTTTGGAATACTTTCAAAACATTGAAATATTATAAACGATTTTATCCCATATTAATATTAACATTAATTTACCGTCTTAAATGATTACTACCATAGATAAAATAATTGAGTTTAATTGAGATGTATTTTCCGTTTAAACCAACTATTTCTGAAACTGAGTTTAGATGTGACAACATTTTTTCTTATTCCATTTTGAGGTCCCCTGAGTCCAAAGAGGTGGTTTTTAGCAATTGGTCTGTGTGTTGTGTGTGTGGGGCAGTATATTTCAAAAACAAAAAAATCGCAGAATGTTCAAACTTAATATTACGTTAAAGTACTAACAGGAGAACTTGAGAATAAGCTTTTCGTTAAAAAAAATCGGTTCAATCAGAAATACCATTTTAATTAATGATTTTTTTTTTTTTTCAGTTTTCTGTAATTTTCATGAAAACGTTTTTCTAACGATTTTCATTAAATTATACATACGAAGAGCTACAACTTTTCCCGGAAAGTTAATTTAAAGGCAATTTTGTGGCACAGGTGTTGGTAGGTTTTCTTGTAAGTGCTATTTTCAGTTTACTACACAATTCTATCGTCTAAATAATATTAATTAGAATTAAATATTTTGTTGAAATTGCGAGTTTGAAGAAAATCGGATGACCGGAAATGCCGTTTTTACTGTAAAATAGTTTTTCATTTTTTTTTCCTATTTTCTCTAAAACGGCTTCAACGATTTTGTTTAAACTAAAGCATGTAAACTGCACAACCTTTATTTGTAACATTTCTCCTGGTAAAGTCATTTACAGGGGTTTTTGGTGGAGGAGTGGGTTATGTTTTCTTCTAAAGTGCTATGCAATTGACTATACAAATCTACCATCTAAACATTAATTAAGTCGAAATAAATTGCCAAAATTCCGATTTTCAAGAAAAAAATAGTAAACCGGAAGTGCGTTTTGACTAAACGGTTTTTTTTCAGTTGTGGTGGTTGGTTCCGCAGACCTGGAACGCATCAAAGACATTTTCCGTGGTAGCCTGCTTTCGGATTCGAGCGTTCGCCCATCTTCAGGATGCGTTTTTTCAGACAGTGTGACAACACAGACTTGCACACTGGCAAATTCAGTTTACACCCTCCGTTATAACTAAGAGGGCATGAGAAAATGGATTGGTCCTACGAAATCATTTTATTTTGAAAATGTTAACATTTTTGTCAATATAACAGAAAGGAAATATGAAAATTCGTTAATATCAACCAAACTCGTGCGACTTATGTACCAAAAGTGTCAAAAAGTATTTTTAAAAGCTTTAAATAATACATAGTGGTAAACGGAGTGTGTAAACTGAATTTGCTCTGTGCAAGTCTGTGTTGTCACACTGTCAGAAAAACGCATCCTGAAGATGGACGAACGCCCGAAACCGGTCGATGACCACAAAATGAAGCAGGCTATCACGGAAAATGTCTCTGATTTTTTTTTTCCAGCTTTTGCTATTTTCTCCTATTTAATGAATTTCATTAAATTTGATATATAACTATAAAATTTGTCAATTACAATTTTGTAAACTGCAGTAAGAAAAAGTTGTGTGAGTGTTTCACACCAGATTTTTTTTTTTTTAATATGAAATATTCACGCAATTTTCTCTTAACACTTCTGTCAGGTTTAATTGATTTTCTTGATTTTAAAGATTGGAATTATTACTGAATGTATAGCCTTTAACAGTTTACTTATACATGGTCAGAGAATTTTCCGTTGTAGCCTGCTTCATTTTGTGGTCATCGACCGGTTTCGGGCGTTCGCCCATCTTCAGGATGCGTTTTTTTCAGACAGTGTGACAACACAGACTTGCACAGAGCAAATTAGTTTTACACACTGACTGGTGTTTTTAACTGTATTAAAACTAAACTCTTAAACTAGGTCAAGGGGTATGTATGTCAGCTGGGTGGGAAAACACGTGTCTGGGTTGTTAAAGGGCAAATTTCCTTACAATGGAAACAATACGTGGGGGTCTAATTTTTGAACTCTGTTGTTGGAGGGAGATTTACTTTACAATTAACTAATCAAAATAAAATATAAAATATATAAAATAATTTAAATTAAATTAAATAACGATTTAAACTTAACATCATTTAAAATTAAGCGATTTTTATAATTAAGTTTTTTATAATTATGCATTCCACTCATTATTTCACTTTTTCATACAACATTCACATCCTCGCAAGCATGTATACCTAAATAGGTTTTTTTTTTTTTTCATAATTAAGTTTTTTGTTTATGCATTCCACTCAACATATCAACATTCAATACATCATACATCATCCAAATACGCACACTTTTTTTTTTTTTTCAGTATCGTTCAGTTTTACTTTGTTTTTTATTACTGTTGCCAGATGCTGTGCCAACTTTATGCTGGTGTAGTTGTGTAGTTTACGACGGGTCTGATGGGAATATTGGGTTTGTGTATTTTTGGAAGTGCATTTAGAATGGGTGCTGTAGGGTTCATAAAAGTGTATTTGAAGGCTTTGCGGGGTGGTATTCCTAGTGTTGCGTTTTTTATAGCAGTTTTTACTTGTTGTTGGAAGCTTTTTTATTCGGTCCTTTTTGAGTTGTGTATATGTATTGTTGTTTATAAATTCTAGTGTTTTGTTTATGTAGTCGTCGTGTGTCATTATTACAGTGCTGTTCCCTTTGTCGGCTTTTGTGACTATGAGGTTATTATCTTTGAGTTTTTCCGTATTCTACCGGCAGTTCTTTCTTCTTGACCGTCTGTGTTACTGTGCGTTTGTTGTTTTTGTATGTCTTTTATTATGTTTGCGGCGATATGGCGAGCGTGTTCCTATTCACCGTGTGGTAGTAAAGTTATCGCAAGTTCAGTGTCAACGGCAAGTTGTTCAATGTTCTTGGTATGGTTTGTGCTCTTGAGATTGTATTTGAGTCCCTTGTCTAGAAGTTCGGTTTCGATTGGTGTAAACGTCATGTTTGTGAGGTTTACAGTACGTGGGTGGAATGCTTGGGTTTGTTGTTTTTTGTATTGGGTGTTCTGCGATTTTTGGAGGTTCTTGAGTTTTTTGTTTAGCGTTTTGTATTTACTGCCCATTCGTTTAGTAAGTTTGTCACTTATTTGGTTGTAGTAATGAGTAAAGATTGAACTAGGGTATCGATTGACGAGTTCAATGTGTGTATCTTTCAGCTGTCTGTTTAGTTTTTCCTTTTTTTGGTAAAGTGTACGTATTTCGTGTATTTTTAACAAACAATGTCTTAGTCGCAAGGTTACACCTAAATACGCAACCATCAACATAAAAACTAACACATCCGCAGCACGAAAAACAATTATCCAAGCACAGAAAATCTGGATTAAAAACGAAATACGACCCCCACGTGTTGTTTTCATTGTAAGGAAAATTTGCCCTTTAACAACCCAAATACGTGTTTTCCCACCCAGCTGACCATACCCTTCACCTAGTTTAAGAGTTTAGTTTTAATACAGTTAAAAACACCAGTCCAGTGTATAAACAAAATTTGCTCTGTGCAAGTCTGTGTTGTCACACTGTCTGAAAAACGCATCCTGAAGATGGGCGAACGCCCGAAACCGGTCGATGACCACAAAATGAAGCAGGCTACAACGGAAAAATGTCTGATGCTTTCCAGTTCTGCGGATCCTACCACCACAACAACTTATACGTGGGTTGGAATAAGTTATGCTGAATAGCAAGTCATTGGTGACGTAATGTTCTATTCCGCCAGAAAACAGCCTTTGTACCTTAAAGGAATGTTTAATGCTACTGCTGTTTCAAACAAAAGTGATAGGTAAGATAGTATACGAAAATCGTTGGAGCCGTTTTCAAGAAAAACTTAAACATCTGGAAAAAAATCATTGAAGGCGTAGCACTTCCGTTAGATGAATTTGCCGGCAATTTTAGTGTCAGAAAGTTGATTCATATAAGAGAGAAAGTGAAAAAAAAATCGATTTTGTAAAAAGTTGGTATAATAAAATAAAATATTTTAACATTGGATAATTTCTTAATTTTTATATATTTTTATTTTAAGATGTACCACTGGCAACATGGGTTGTAGTCAGATGAAAATGCATAAATTAACAATTTAAATATAAAAACAACGGTATATTATATTGTTTTGTGTAATTATATTACAAAAAACTATGGTATTTCTAGTATATAACTCTACCTAGCCCCCCTCCACTTCCTTTCACAAAAAAAGAAAAAGATTATAGTTTAAGTTACAGACCCCATTCTCTTGATCCTAAGTGCTTCTAATTAGTGTTCTATCTACTGTATAGTATTACTGCTGTTAGCTCATTACCGTCCCTCTTTCCGTCCCATCTATATTTTGCAGCACAACCTCCTTTTTTTAAACTGTTTCTGAATGGTTATTAATATAACTACCTTTTTTTTTATAAGCTATAAGCCATTTAATTAATTAAATTAAACAAATATTTAAATAATAAAATAAATTTATATAAAAATAAATTTAGAATTTTTGTTTAGTCCAATATTTTTACATTCTCTTACTCCCTAGTAATCGTGTCAAATTTTCGATATCGAGTTTTCACCGGAAATATCCGTTTTGAGGCCCCCCTGAGTACAAAAAAGTGGTTTTTAGCAAATGGTGTGTGTGTGTGCGCGATGTGTAAATAGCATAGCTCAAAAACAAAAAAACCGTAGAAAGTTGAAGCTTGATATTCCGTTTAGGTATCACCATGGGATCACACAGTACGTTATCTGTCAAAATTCTTCAACCGGAAGTACCACTTTACTAGTTTTTTTTTTTTTTACTTTTTTGCGATTTTCTCAAAAATGGTTCCGATGATTTTCTTTAACTTGGTATATCAACTACACATACAAAGAGCTACAACATTTATTTGAAACATTTTTCCGGGAAAATTCATTTAAGAGCACTTCTGGGGGAGGGATGGGGGTTAGGTTTTAATCTAAGGTGCTATTTCAGTTTATTAGACAATTCTGTTATCTAAATAATGTTAATTAGATTTAACTATGTTGTTGAAATTCCAAATTTGAAATGAATCGCATAACCGGAAGTGCGTTTACTTTACCACTTTACTAAATAATTTTTTCACTTTTTTGCGATTTTCTCAAAAATCGCTCGAACGATTTTCTTGAAACTTGACGTATAAACAACACATACAATGATCTACCACTTTCATTTAAAACATTTCTCTGGGAAAATTCATTTAAAGGCACTTTTAGGGCAGGGGTGGGGTTATGTTTGTCTCTAAAGTGCTATCATAGTTGATAAAGTATAACTGGATGCAATTCTATCATCTAAACAAACCTAATTAGAAATAAATAGATGGCCAAAATTCCTGGTTTCAAGGAAGTTAGTAAACTGGAATTAATTTTTACTGTACAGTTTTTTCAGTTTTCGACGAATTTCATTAAATTTGGTACACAAATTATAAAATTTGTCAATTATAATTTTGAGAACTTAAGTAAGAGAAAGTTGTGTGAGTGTTCACACCAGTTTTTTTTTTTTATCACCACATAAATTTTGATAATGAGAAAGACTTTATACAATAGTTATTTATTTGGCAAGAGAGAAAAGGCAACTCGAGTTTCAGATTTGCTCACATGAGCGCTAGCGAGAGTTAAACTTTTCGTTAATGTTAAATATTACATTTGTTCTGCAACAGTCAAAACTACTAAATAATAAAAAATCTCTATATGAAAACACTAATACAATGTAACATTTGTGGAGTACGATTGGCTGTGGATGATTCGAGACCCGCAATTAATCCAGAATAATATTAAAAATATGTTGAATTCTTATGAGAACAAACTTTTCTCTGAGGACTGGGAGAGAATAAAGAATTCATCCTACAACCCTATCTATTTTTCATTCAGAACAGTTCTGGGGATAGAGGAGTATTTTTATTTTAACGTGCCCATTAAATAACTCGCCTTATTAGTAGAATAAGAGTTATGCATTCCAGATATATATCATTTTACATAGATGAAGTTAATTACAAGTGGGACGCGGAAGATATCTGCCAATATTGTAATTTAAATTTGAAAGATGATCTTTTTCATTTTTTCATTTCTTGCCCTTTATTTGAATCTTATAGAGTTATACATCTCGAACATTATTTATTGGAAGGCTCTGGTTTGTTAGGGCTCCTTAAAATAGACACAATTAATAAAATGTATAGTATTTACTATTACACTATAAAAGCTTTAAAAAGGAAATTCTTAATTACAGATCTTCAAAAATATTCATTTAAAGTTTAAATTAATTTATAACAAACATATTATTACTAGTATTGTTATTAAGAACTTCTGGCATTTAGCTAATTTTCATACTTGTAAATTTTTGCTCTGATGATTTCTCTTTAATAATCTTGTTTTATTTTATTTTATTTTCCTGAGCCTCACAATATTCTGTTGTTTATTTTCTGTATTTGTAAAATTGTATTTTATTTTAATTTTGTTTCTATACTAATCTCAAGTACGAGTTATTTTCTTTTTTAATTTCTCTGTTTATTTTATGTTCAAATTACATGTATTTATTTTGTTTAAGGAATTGATGTCTTAAGTATATTTTAAGAAATGTGTTTTTGGTTAAAACCATAAATATGTTTGTTGAGAACTCCTCTGTAATGGTTAATAAAACTTAAATACAGAGTAAAAAAAAATAAAAAAAAAAAAAAAAATACAATGTAATAGGATCCGAAGGGAGGGATCTAAAGCAAAGAGGATATAAAAATTGGGGAGTCTCACTCACTACTTAAGCCAGACTAGAGTGGGAGGCTCTGTTTAAATACAGCTGCGTTAGCCAGGCAGTGACAGTCTTTCAACAGTCTATACATACAGCATTTACAACGCGTCAACAACCTTTCTCTTTACTTACTCTAAATCTCTCTCCTCTCTCTCTCTGCTTTAGATCCCTTTCTTCGGATCCTATTACACACAACTTCACATGAAATTCATCGGTGTTTTTTATGATGAAAATCGGGAAAACTGAAAAAATATTCAGTAATAAGGAACTTCCGGTTTACTATTTTTCTTGAAACTCGAAATTTTGCAATCAATTTTTTTTTAATTAATTCTGTTTAGGTGACAGAATTGTATAATCAACTGAGATTGCACTTTTTGGAATAAAATATAACCCTCCCCCTCCCCCAAAAGCCCCCTTAAAATGAGTTTACCCGGAGAAATTTTTCAAATAATAGTAGTTGTAGCTCTTTATATTGTGTTGTTCACAATATGCTTCGTTTAAAGAAAATCGTTGGAGTCGTTTTAAAGAAAATAACAAAACCAAAAAAAAAACTGAAAAATACTTTTCAGTAAAAAACGCATTTTCGTTCATCCGAAAGATTTTCTACTAACTTGGAAATTCATCAACATATTTAATTCAAATTAATAAAAATTTAGATGATAGAAAATTCTGTAATATTCTGGTTGATGAACTGCGACAGATAATTCGGTGATATCTAAATAGAAAATGATACAGTTTGAACCTTCTTCGATTTTTCATTTTTGAGCTATGTTGTTCACTAATACTGTCCTCTTACTAGGAGTAAGAGAAATTAATATGTTTAAAAAGCAGTATAGGATGGTAAAAACGCGGAATAACCATATACTAATCAACGGGAATGAAAGACAAATAATACTTTTCAATTGGGCCTCAGTGTAAATATTGAAAAATCATGTACTAAGTTTTAGTTACTAGGCTTTGAAATCAGAGATGTAACTAAAAAAAAAAGTAATAACTTTGTAACCATAATAGCCACTGTAAAAGTATTTACATTTCATTTATGTGGTTATTACTTTTGAGTTATGAGGTGAGGGTGTTAGTGTAATGGTTATGAGTATGGACTTTTAATTGGGAGGACTCCAGTTCGAGTCCCGCATATAACTGCTAAATTTTTTATATTGGTATGAAAAATTTTAACAGTAAAGTAGGTGTTTCCACCTCCATCCACGACACCTAATTTGGTAATTGGACGTTAGGCCCGCCTGAAAAAGTAGGCATTACTTTAATTGATTTAACTTTCACTTTTGAGTTATGGCAGCGTGTAATTTAATAACTTCCAGGATTTGTTTCCTTTTATGTTTCTATATTTTTTCTATAAATCTTCCTAGAAATTTTTTCTTGGTTTAATTTCAATGAATTTAATTTTCATGATGTATATATATATATAAAGAGGCGGAAAATTAGAGTGAAGAAGATTTATAAATTACTCATTTAATGGGAAAAGTGTCCGTTGGCCCAGTTCAGCTCATTGAATGAGTGAGTTGCCACTCATTTATTTATGTCAAAGCCAATGAAGAATTTAGGCCAATATTGTAGTGCCTTCCTTTCACTACACCCCTTTTTCAATAATCTTTTCCTCTTTCGGTTCACTTGTCTTTTGCCTCATCAAAAACTCATACCAAAAAATTTGTTGATAAAAGTGGGGTCCCCATAAATCTCAATATAACAATTTTTATAAGAAAAAAAAAAAATCATAAAAATTCTTGTGTGAAAAATACTTACACGAAAAAATAATTATAATTGTAATAATTTTCTACCAGTTTGAATTTTTACAAAAATTATAGTTACTGATGTCATGAATATAGTGATGATAGGGGAAGATATTTGGCTTTCAGGACAAAGAAGAAAATTAATTACTGTAGCCTAGATGTGAGCATTTTAATCAAACCTCAATTAAGCTTGAAGTATAACGTCATACATTTCCATAAAAATAAAATTTTCCTATATGTGGTGATAAGGTTTTTATGTTTGTGCTATCAGTATTTTTTAAAAGTTTAAGAAAATCTTTTGAGTTGTTTTCGAAAAAACATTATAAAACCTTATAAATATATTTTGCAAAAAACAAATGGTTCTGCCCAGTGTTGGTCTTATAATCAAGCCAATGACTATTCTGAAGAAATCTACTAAAAAATTGGACAAAATATCGATTTATATCAAACCATTGGTGAAATTTCAATCCGAAGACGTCAGTGTTTTGTTGAATGTCTATTGAAGCTTGTGTGGACTTCTCATCAGGCATCTGGTCTCTCATGCCAAACACCCTTCGTAGAGTCCGTGAGGCAGAGGAGTTTCACCATATCCATCTTATGACAGATTGTGTAGTGGAAGAACGAAATGGAAAAATAATAGTTTAGTAAAATAATTTTGTGAAAATTAGCTAGTTCAAATAGTGTATTTTAGTGATGGGGATAGAGCCCCAGGTACTACAATCTAGGTCAATGTCAATGCAAACCAAGAGACAAAGGGCAAGAAACAGTTAGGGTAAAACAATAAAACTCCCTTCAGACATACCAGCATTATTTGAAAGGATTTGAACTATAAAGAGAAGACATTCCTTCAAGACAGTCTGAACAGACACTCAAGCCAGAACACTTGCTTCAGGAATCGCTCACTTAAACTCAGTGCCAGTGATAGAGGCTAACATTTATTCTAGATTAATAATTGATCTATTAAGCATAATACTTGTGATACTGTAAAATATTTAAATATTCTTAAAACTTACAAACACAAGCCCTTTATAAAACCGCTCACGCCACAAGCTACCACTACACTACTACACATCACACCAATAATATTTCCATTGCTTAGGTTGTGAGGTAATTAGGTTTAAGAACTTTGGTCAGAACAGAATGCTGTATTTCTCTTTAAGGTTATTGTCCGATTTGTTCGGACTGCTTAGAACCAAGTCTGGATTTTCGTTCTATACCTGGTTTGTTGTTTTTTCTTTGGGATAGTTATATGGATCCAGTGGGGCTTTGGATGGCCTAGGTTTTGGTCTCCTTCCACTGACGAATAAAATATTCTAATAATAATATAAAGCTTTATTAATTTTTATAAAATGCCTAAAAAATTTTAAGTGCATTTTACAAATATAAAAATAGCAATATTCAAAATAGCAAAGTTTTAAAAAGTAGTATTATTGAAGTAACCATTATATTGTAAATAAACAAAAGAAAATAATAGTTCAAGCAAGGTGATTGGGAAGAGTATTTGTTGTAGATTGTGAAACAGGCTGAAAGAGGTCATTTGTAAACAAAGTGTAATAGAAGAACATTACCCATGATTCTGTGGAATATTTAATTTGCACTAGGTAGAGGAAACACAGGAGTAGTTAGGAAGGTGTTATAGAGGAGTCCCAAACGCCCTAGTCTGCGGTTTACTTTGCCGCACCTAATCTGTTTGGGCACAGTAACTCTCCCCTGTACACACTACTGCTAACTCTTCTTCCGCCTCTCTAATTTCCTTCCTTTAATTCTCTCTCTTTTTTTTTTTTTTTAGTTAAGGTTGGTGTAATATAAAACAAAGTTAGATGTAGAGCGAAGTGTGAGAGAATAAGAGAGAGTGTGACAGAGTGTAGGAGAGTAGGAGAGTGTGTCTCTCCTATTACTTGCAACTTTTTTGTTGTTTGTATAAAACAAAACAAAAAAAATCGATTATCAAGATAAATTGAACTGAAATATTGATTCTTTTTACTTTCCTCATACCTTTTTTTTTTTTTTTTTTGTAATAATACTAAATAAAATGCAATAGGGTTTGGGATTACAGTTTTTATAGGGAACAATTTGAGCATTTGTCAAACAATTAGCATTTTAATGAGAAATTTGTAAAAAGTTTTTACATTCTGTGTCAGGAAAAAATGTTCGTATTCAGGTTTTCTTCATCCAGTGAAGCTTCAACGCTTAGTGAATTAGTAGATTCCACAACTATGGTTCTTCAATGCGAAATTTATCCTCCCTAATAGTTTGCGTTATGCTTTGAAGTACTATTTCAGTACAATATATGATTTTTACCATCTACATAATACATATTAGAAGCATTGATAGAATTCCAAATTTGAAGAAAATTGGTTAACCGAAAGTGCGATTTTGGAAATTTTCTCTAAAACTATATAGTTTTATTTTTATACTTGGAATACTAATTACACATATTACATAGATAACACTATTATTTGAAACATTTGCCCAAAACAAATTGATTTAAAAAAAGGGGTTCTGTGTAATTGTTGACGTTGAATTTCAACTGTTATCTAAGATGGGTTCAATGTTATTTTACTGGAGCACTCTTCCAGAGTATATTGTAATCACCGTGTATCTAGCCTGTGTAGTGGAAGGAGACGAAATCGAAAAATCATAATTTTTAAAAATAATTTAGAATATTTTATAATTATTTCAAATTAAGAAAAAGATTGACATTCCATTGCAAAAGGGTTAGCCAGATGTACAAGTCCAGTTACTGGTACGGTACAAGAACAATTACTGGCATTGTACTACCCCCTTCTCCTAACAGGGGAGGCACTAAACGGACAAAAGAGAAGAGATATTTTAAGACAGACGAGTGCTAGAAATCAAGGTGGAAACATCGAAACACTACTTCAGGAATCGCTCTCTAAATATCTGTGCCAGTTTCACAATAAATTAAATAAGTTTATAATATCAATAAGTTGTAGTTATTATTTGAAGGATTATATTTAATTATTTATAAAACAGTGGTGATTTCTTAATTATTCTTACATTCTATCTCAAACAAACATATAAGCCCTTTTCGCTAAAACGCTCACACAACCAGCTACTACAAACATCACAAACATTACACCTGCTAGTTCCCACTCTATCTCTATAGTTAATGCTAGGACACTACTTTTTCATTTTATTTAAAATTTTACTAAAGCATGTGTATGTTTCATACCATACTTCGTATGGTCAAATTTGCTTCAACAAGGGGACAAATTTATAGTCATAGATTACATAAAACAATTATGGAAGATAATAAAAAATTTAAAGGAAACTACTTATGTAGTATACAAAAATATTCCAATTTTTATGAAAATTCTACACAATTGAAATAATTATTGGGTAAAGTTCAGTTGGAAATCTTTCCTCTGATGATACCAAATATATCTTGCTGCGTATTTTCATTTAAAATTTAAACTACGCCATTTTCTATTTTATAATCTGGGCACATTGAAACATAATTCCAATGGAAATTCAATATTAAAAAATCTGTCGTGAATACAATACTTTTTCTTTTGTCTTTTTTGTTTGTTGTTGCTATAGCAAATTACATTTTGTACAAAAGAAAAAAAAAGGGGGTAGGGGTTATACTTTTATAACTGGACGGACTTGTATGGAGCGCTCTCTGTTGTACAAACATAATGGTTTTTACTACTTCAGTGAAGTTTGGTTATATTTGTTTTTATTCAGAACAGAATTGATCAAAAATGTTTTTGTTTTTTTAATTAACAATAATTTTTCCTCGCTTTATGTAGACAATGACCACAAGGCAATGAAAGGAAAATAAACATTTTCATTTTAATACGAATATTGATCCTGAAATTAATAATTACATTATTATAATTAAATTAAAGCTCTTAACATAAATTTTTTGGAGATTCGGTTTTTTTTTTGTTTTTTTTAAATTATAAAACTTTTTATTTTATTTTATTTAGAAATAAAAGTTTGATTTTATGGTGAGAGGGGTATGTATTAAACATATTTACCGGTTTTGTTTCACTCTATCTTCAATTCGATTTCCATATATGTAGTGGATTATAATGATTTGTAAATATATAGGACAATAATAAGGTCGCAGATAAAAAGGAATATTTAGTAATATTTATACTTGGAATGGTGTAGTTAGAACCATAGAATGATAATTTATTATTATTCAAGTGTGAGAAGGGACCAAACTCTACGCTATCCAAAGCCCCATTGGGGGCCCATGTAGCTGCCCCAAAGAAGAGCAAAAACAAACCGGTTGGTTCTACAACAAAAATCCAAACTCGAGGCAAACGCAACTAAGATTTATCGCAGTCCGAACGAATCGGACAATAACCTTAAAGAGAAATAGCTAAGCTCTTCCATAGATATCTTTTGTTTCTACCAAAGATCCGGAACCTTATTTCCTCACAGCCCAAGCAATTTATTATTCATAAAGTCGCACTTTTGCCTGATGGGTTTTGCCAAAAAACATTCGTGTGAGATGCGATGGTACTACTTAGACGGGAATACCAAGTTTGAGCTTCTTGCGATTTTGCGTTCAAACACACACATACACACACAGACTATTCGCTTTCATACTTAGGAAACCTCAAAACAAGTACTTCCGGTAAAAACTCAATTTTTAAAATTTGCCACGATCGAAATACTTTCCTAAACATGGAATAAGAGAAAGTGATATATATGTATTGAACAAATTATTAAAAATTACAATGTATATTCGTGTCATATTAACTAAATAATAGTTTCATTTTTATTATAACACGCTTACTATAACTTGTTTATCACTTTATTTTTTACCTTTTTTTTATGCGAGGTTCTAGACATTGTAGTGGAAGAAAGTAATGCAAGAAAATAATAGTTTTGAAAAATAGTTTAGAATATTTTATAGTTTAAAAAATAGAATTTTTTTAATATTTTAAATGTATCTTAGTGCAGTGAAAAGAGTCAGGTACTGTAATTTAAGGTCATTGCTATAAAGAGACAAAGGCATAAGAATCCGTTAGGAAAATAATAGTGCCACTTGGCCAACTGTTTAGAAAGAGAAAATCCCCCGTTAGAGAAGGCATTCCTTCATTCTGCATTCTGCTTTCAAAGCCAGAACACTTGCTTCAGGAATCGCTCTGTTAAACTCATGCCAGTGATAGTGATTTGCCTTTATTCTAGATAAACATCTGATTTATTAAGATATAGTTGTGATATTATTAAGTACTTAAATTTGCTTAGAGAATAATATATTTATTTTAAAAACAGTGGAGCTCTCTTGATTATTACTATACTTCTCTTCTCTCTTGAACATATATACTTACAAGCCCCTTTTACTAAACCGCTCGTGCTACACCAACTACTACCACAAACACACAACAACTCAACATACCAAATACATTTCAACATCTTTCGGGGGACACCTTGAGGTGGCTCTTTCGCCAAACTTCACATTTGGAATTTTTTTACTCTTGACAAATCAGAATGTTCAATTACTTAGATTCAGTTGTATAAAATGCTTTTTTAATGGGCAAACATTTTCCGGATTTAAAATGGCAAGCACAGAAACATTTGGTAAAGGTTTTGTTGATAATGATATCACGGTAAGTGAGAAAACTTTTTGCGAACGAATGAAAATGGCTGTTTTTGTGTTCATTATAATAATATTTAGTAACAGATTTTAAAACTAATTTAAAAACAATATTCCGTTGAAGCTGTTTAGAATAGAGGAAAAAGTGCTTCATTTTTTATCCCCCGCCGCTAAGTCTCACTACTTTGTTAGAAAAACTAGTTGAAGAAGAAAGAGGTAAAACAGTCTAGGCAGAATGGTGGAGAGTTTATAACTTGAACTCTTCTTTCTTTTTACTGAACGTTCAGGATGACAAGAGTAACTTAAGTGGAGAGAAGAACTAAAAACCTTACGACGAAGAGTCTGCTTTCTAAAGGTAATTGCTGGCAACCGAAAGAAACGTCGACAAAGTGTGAGGCAGATCTGTGTCTGGAGAAGAAGAGCCACCAGGTGGCGGTAATGTTCCCTCCACAACCACCATCACCCCACCCCCCCACCTCAACATACCAACATACCTTCTCCTTCTACTCATTCTACAAGCAAAAGGCTTTTTGCAGCATCATTATAAATTGTAGCAGATGCTGTGTTGGCGGCTATAGGAGAGCATATTGTGATGTGTTCGGGAGGAAGCTGCGCTGCTAATTTCTACAGTAATTACCTGCACTAAGAAGAAAATGACGTCAAAGGAAAATATACGATTTATAAGAAAAATGAACTTAGAAGAAGAATTTATAGTAATGGCAATTTTACTATAAACGACTTATTTCTTCATGATTGCATTTTTATATTATAATTAAGATTGATAAGCTAATTTTGTTACTTTTTCACCTAGCTGAAAGTGGAACTATCGATTCGTATCACATTTTCAAAGTTGTGTCACCAGGAACACGTCCTATGAGCGCGAAAAAATAAATTTATTTGTGTGCGTGTATGTGTACATGGAAGTACAACTTTATGTAACAGTTTCTGAGGGTTTTTTTGCGGGGGGGGGGCTTTTTTTTCAAAAACGATCTAAATATTTTCTATAAACTTGGATTGCTACATGTGTACGCTTAGATATTAAACTAATTACATTTATTTAAAATATTTTCCCAGACAAATTTATTTTATATAGCTCTCTCGGAGATCTGTAAGCAAAGCTTAGCCACTAAACTAACCAACTATCAGTATTGTTGGAGCCATGATGGACCCCACTGCCTGGTGGTTTACTTTGTATTCAAATTTATTTTATCTCACAAAAGTTGAGAGAAAATTTGCCGGTTAGAATTCAGTAATTGCCTAGAAAGGAAATCATAAGAGTGATTCAGCCTAAATTTTTGACTTAGTCTTATCGTTTACCTCAAAGTTCCACCAGGGAACCCAAAAGTCAGGTTTAGATCAACACTGGTAAACCGTGGTACTATTTTACGGAATTAATTTGTTTGTTTGATAAGTATTTATGTGTGTGTAAAAGTTTGAAGGAAATCGTTGGAGGCGTTTTCGAGAAAATCAAGAAAAACTAAAAAAAAAAAAAAAAAAACACAGTAAATTCGGTTGATGCCCGAAATCCTCACATACACCACATACACAGATATAGACTATTCGCTAACAACATTTGTCCCTTATTCATTGGACCTCAAAACGTGTATTTCCGGTGAAAATTCAATTCCGGAAAAATCTGGCATGATCGCAATTTGAGGAAGAGAAAGTTCTATTGTTCTGCACCAGAATTTTTGTGGGTGTTAAAAAAACGAAAATTGAGTTTCATTGGGTGAATTTATGTCAGAGACACTTCATTCACATCAACAATATATCTAAACAATTATTTACAAGATATTCTGCTGTATTAGCATCAAACCGCTGGCTTATATTACTTTGAAGAAAATTTCACTTCTCATAAAAATACTCGCTTACGATACTTGAACCACCATCTGTAGCTTAACAACTTATACTAGGGCAAGGTGAAAAGTTCTCGGCCTAGCCCATAGATAGCACTGCCATAAATGTAATTACTGTTTTGTTATGTTGGCACTCTTGTTGCAAAAGTAAATATCAAATGTGAATTTGATCAGACAAATAGTTTGTTTTATACGGCTGTTTAAAGTAAGCGTGTTGTGTGTTTATGACAATAAACTTAAATACAATGGCGTCATAAAATTCTTCGTTTTGGTTGGTTGATCGCCAATAAAAATTTATCCAAAGATGGTGAAAGTGTATAAGGAGTATGCACGTTCTTTATCAACACTAAAAAAACTGGGCAGCCGAGTGTAACGTGGTCGTATATCGATTGAAGATGATCCACGTGAAGGACGATCCAAAAACTGCAACTAAAGAAGAAAATATCGAGAAAAAAGGGTGCGGCACATTTTACACTTTAGAACTCAGTATGAGAAAGCTTTGTGCAAGATAGTGTGTCGCCGCATTCGTTAAATGCTGATCACAAATACAAATGAGGAATCGAGTTTTTCAGCAATGGTTGTGCCGTTTTAAGAAGAATGCAACCGACTTTCTGCGCCGATTTGTTTAACCACTTTACACCTGAGTCAAAACAACAGTCCTAGCAACGGGAGGGACGCCGGTGGCTCTGCACCGAAGAAAGCAAAGAAAATTGCATATGCTGGAAGAGTTATGGCTAGTGTTTATTGGGATTCCAAAGGGATTCTTTAAATTGACTACCTGCCAGAGGGTGAAACAATTAATGGCGAATACAACGCACACCTTCTTGACGAGCTAGATGCAAAAATTGGAGAGAAAAGGCCTGGTTTGCAAAAGAAAAAATCCTCTTTCAACAGGACAATGCATCCGCCCACAAACGCGTTTTGGCAATGGGAAATTTCAGGGATTTGAAGTATGAACATTCTCCCTATTCCCAAACCTAAAGAAATTTGTGGCTGGAAAACGTTTTGGGTCAAATGAAGCATTGATAGCAGCGATAAATGGATATTTTGAAGACCTTCCAGAATCCCACTTCAGGAACGGAATCCAGTTATTGAAGAAACGTTGGACAAAATGTATTGAACTAAAGGGTGCCTACATTGAAAAATAAATGCGTTTTTAAAATAAAAAAAAACTTATTTTCACTACTAGGCCGAGAACTTTCCATCCTGGCAAGGTACACAATTCAAATATCCTATCTAATGTTGTTGGATATTCAATAATATTCAAGATAAACAATAAAAACCAGGACAAATTTTCTAAATTATTAACTTAAGTCTTTAAAAATCAAATTATGAAATCAGAAAATTAATTAGAAACAATATTACAAACTAAAGTGTAATCAGAGATAGATAAAGTTTCCTGTAAACACAGACTCCTGAAGTTTAATTAATTCTGTAAATGAGTTTACTTAACGGATATAATGACGTACTATGTTTACTTCCATTTAACACAAATTTCTAAAGGCTTTTCTCTAACCAATGTTATATATATAAAAAAAAAGAAACCTTTAAAAATCAATAAATTTATTATTGGTTTTAATATACAGTTCCCATGATATACTACAACCAAAGGTCTGTTAGAGTGTAAGCTAACTTACTAAAAGAGTATACAAGTAAATACATAACTTTATCCTTCTAGAGTATATTTTATATGTTAGTTTTGTGAGTGGAGGGGGGATGGCAAGTTTGTGAACTTTTAAACTTTTTTCTCTTAGTTGTTTTAAAAGTCTTCATTTCCAACGGGAATCCAAAAACAAAGTCTTATAATTAAATTAACAAAATCTGGTGTGTGAAACAAGTCACACGAGTTTCTCTCTCTCTCTAATTAATATAATTTAATTAATACATTTTCTTTCAAATTTCAACGCTAACAATGTTTTGTTAGGCTGGCCGTAAAAAAAATGGTAGGGTTTATACTTTTTTAACTGAGTGGACTTGTGTGTGGAGCGTCCTCTGTCAAAGTTTTAAATGATTATATTTTTTACTTTATCTAATTATTTAAATTATTTATCTATTTCTAATTTTGTAGTTTTTCATATACTATTAACAATATTAATAGTAATAGCAATTTCCCATTTTTCTATGAAAGACGTCATCCTTTCCTCGTATCCCCAGAACCTGTCCTAAATACAAGTAACCTTCAATAGCATTTACTGCCCTTGGACAGAGGTTTTGCAATTGGAGAGTGAAGTTTGGCCAGAGGAGTTTTTAAAGAAAAAGAGTTCTTTGTTGCTCTACGTTTCAGGTAACATTGGTGCCCTGCTTCAGGAGCCCTGTAAAATTTATTGGAGGAAATACATTATTGTACAGTATAGTAGTTACAAGTGTAGTGGAATCGTTTATTGTGATTCCTATGGTATGTAGTAGATGTCTTGAAGAGGGCGGAAGTTAGTTTAGAGATTTTTGGAAATTAGTGCTCGAATTATTAACACTGAATTTATAAAAATAGACTGTATTTGTACAATAATTTAAACGTGAGTGATAACAAGAAATACTTAGAAATAAATAGGAGATAAATAACTAATAATTTAGAATGATTAAGATAAATGAACTAAGATGCACAACTAAAGTAATAAGTATAAATTAAAAACTGTATAGGGACGCGTAAACTGCTGCTCGTATATGAAGACGTACTCAACTATAATCGTATAATCCCCTCTTCCAATCGGGCGAAGTTTATATATTAGTGTTGGCCATAATCACACCAAGACATCTGTCCTAATGTGCGACCTTGTGTGACCTTGGTTAGTTTGGTGATCACCGATTTAGGTCAGTGGCCAGCCTTAGCGGTGCTTTCTTTGATGACAGCAGCTGGCTACCGATTTAGGTCAGTGGCCAGCCTTAGCGGTGCTTGCTTTGATGTGCTTTGATGTAAGGGTATTTACCCTTGGTTTGTTTGTTTGCCCGCGGCCTTGTTTTGAAGTCATGCAGCTGGCTAGGCCACTAGTTGTAAATTATTCTTTCTTTGTTATCTGTTGTGAAGGTTTGACATTGCTATGACTTTGCAATGTCATTACACAAGACAAGTGCATAGATTTATAACAAAAAAAGAAGAAAAATTTAAATTGAAGAAATATTAACAGAAGAAATTATAAAAG
Source organism: Triatoma infestans (assembly GCA_011037195.1). Taxonomy (NCBI): domain Eukaryota; kingdom Metazoa; phylum Arthropoda; class Insecta; order Hemiptera; family Reduviidae; genus Triatoma; species Triatoma infestans. The sequence goes on from JAAEAF010002226.1 coordinate 131,092, forward strand.
AGAAGTGACAGTAAATTAAATAAAATGATATTAACAATAAGAGAAAATATATAAAACAGATATGGTTACCTTTAGAATAGGAGAGAGAGGCGTACGTTTTGGGAAGGTTGAAATTAAAATGAAGAGAAATTTTTTAAAAATTTATAAAAAACTGTTAAAAGGTGGGAGGGATAAGGAAAACGTTTATAAGTGATGCGCGGCAATTTCAAATTTGAAAGAACAAATTACTGGCGTGTGGCTTTGTTTAGCGTTAGAAAAATATTGTCATAAGTTGAAGTAATGATTTCTTTGTCTTTTTTAAAATTTACAGAGTTCGGATGGAGGTGAATTTGTAAGGATTCGGATGGAAGACGTTTTAAATGGGTGGGGTAAGGGGTTAAAAATGGAAGGGTTATCAATGACATGATTGAGAGTCAGACCGTGTTTAGAGAGAGCAGTGCTGTCAGTTTTTTTGTTAATAATGTCTAGTTCATTTTGTCTGAATCTTTTTTATAAAAACTGTTTGAATTCACCTATGCAGTTGGCGTACATTGAAATTTGTATAACTCCACTGGCCATTGCCATACAAACACCTCATTATAATTTTAAGGCCTGGCGATTTGAATAGCATTGTAAAAATATAACTCTTACATGTCATTTGTTCCCCAATTCATCTGAACCAGATCTTGTTACCATATGATCTCTTAACACCATGCATTGAAACAGTGAAATATCTAGGACTTTGTACAGCTTACTTAAGCGAGACTACTGGATAGACGCCCGAAAAATAACCTTAAATAACGACAAAGTACTTATCTACAATCTATTGCTAAAACGAATTTGGATAACTCGTGCTCAATTTGGATTATGGGGCTCAACTAAGCAACATTCCGTTACCAAACTCTACAATCCAAAATAATCTATTGTAAATTTTTACGTTTCTTACACCACAATCCGTTCTAATCTCCAGATTCCATCTATAAGTAACATAAACTACGTTATCGAAAAGTTCATTCTCGTCAACGCACACCATCATAATCCATTAAAACATCAACTTTTCTCTGTAATGTAATTTATCAGTTGTCCGAACTGTGTTCTCTTAATAACTACGATGTGCCCGCATCGGTGACTTTGTAGCTTTCTTCAGGTTCTTGTTACCTTTCTCTGTCTGTATATATTCTTCAATCCGTTCTATGTTTTATTTTTATTTATACAAAATAAATTAACATTAATTGGAACTTGCTTGGAATTAAAAGTAAGTGGTTATCATCTGAGAAATAACAAAATTTTATCGGAACTAATTGTAATTTTAAGCTTAAATAATAAAAAATAGGTTAACACCAATAAGATAAAAACAATGAAGATAAACTTACAATGAAAAGAAATACACAAAACTTCAAAAAAAAAAAAATATATATTTATATATATATATAATTCAATGGATTAATGCCTAAATGTTAGTAGACAATAAAAGAATAATACTAAAATGTCAATAACTCATATAAATAAAAAAATATTTAATTATTAATTGACGCCTAATAAATTGATCTCAGTAGTGAATAAATGTCAGTCCCATTAATGAACACAGCTCATTTTATGGTTTAATTATTTCCATGAATTTAACCAAAATACATTTGTCTAACATTTTCATGCTGTAGAAACTATAGAGATCATGGGGTTTATCAGTAATAAATACATCGAATCACCTTTTATTTAAAAAGAAAACACCATGAGTATATATACACCAGACTAACATACAACATACTACTTCGCACTACTGTACTGTAACTAGTTACTCTAACCGTTATATAATAATAATCCGTACTAATCTTTCGATAATAAACAGTTATAATGAGGCCCACCTCACATACACATATACAGGGTGTCCGATTTAAACGGGCCACTTTTGAAATAATTCTTAAACGAAGAAAGATATCAAAAAAGTGAACACAACGTTTGTTGAAGTTTTGCGCTCTAGTTTATGATGGTGTTAATGTTATTTGATTTTATTGCCGCCTTACACCTTAAATCGATAGTTAAAAGTTGCGATTTTTTTTTACCCACACTGTCTACTATTGTATTAAAAACTAACAAAAAAGTGAAAAAAAAATGCCGTTAATTCCATTTGAATATTTCAAACCGTTGCCGAGATATTCAATCATAAAGATTAAGTTTTCGTCGTTTTTTCCCTATTTCTTTGTTTCATAAACTAAAATTAAAAGCGGATTTTCTTATTAATTTCTAATAAATAAAAGACCACAAATGCTGATAACACTTCCTATTTTAGAACCATAAGGGAGTTAAAAATCAGGTTAAACATCATTAAAACAAAACAATATTCCAGTTTATTTACAAATATCTATAAAAAAAAAATATTTCTTATTTATTCAAACCTCCTCGGCTTAATCGGCACAAGCGCAGTCGCTGCCCAACAGATAAAGTTGCTAACCGTATCTTATCTGCCGGAATTGCTAAGCAGGTTTGGATTAAGTCTTCTCTAAGGGCTTCTGGAGTTGTTGGTTTCCTGACATAAATTTTTTCTTTGAGATATCCCCAAAGAAAAAATTCAAGAAGGGTTAAATCTGGTGATCTGGAAGGCCCAGCTTACCGGTCCCTGACTCCAGAACCAGCGGCTACTGAACATCTCATTCACTTTTCTCCTCGCCAGATCTCTAGTTTTAACCGCTCTTGAATCTTTTCTTTGTGGATATCTCAAAGAAAAAATTTATGTCAGGAAACCAACAACTCCAGAAGCCTTAGAGAAGACTTAACCCAAATCTGCTTAGCAATTCCGGCAGATATGATATGGTAAGCAACTTCATCAGTTGGGCAGCGACCGCGCTTGTGCCGATTAAGCCGAGGCGGTCATATTGAATAAATAGGAAATATTTATTTTTATAGATTTTTGTAAATAAACTGGAATATTGTTTTGTTTTAATGATGTTTTACCTGATTTTTAAGTCCCTCATGGTTCTAAAGTAGGTTTTAAGTGTTGTCAGCAATTGAAGTCTCTTATTTATTAGAAATTAATAAGGAAATCCACTTTTAATGTTAGTTTATGAAACAAAGAAATAGGGGAAAACTACGAAAATTTAATGTTTATGATTGAATATCTCGGCAACGGTTTGAAATATTGAAGTGAAATTAACGGCATTTTTCTTCATTTTTCTAGAAGTTTTCATTACAGTAGTAAAAAGTGGGGTCAAAAGGAAATTGCAACTTTCAATCCCGATTTCAGGTGTAAGGCGGCAATGAAATCAAATAACATTAACACCCTCATAAACTAGAGTGCAAATACTTTAACAAACGTTATGCTCACTTTTTTGATATCTTTCTTCGTTTAATAGTTATTTCAAAAGTGGCCCGTTTAAATGGGACACCCTGTATATCTGTTTAACATTACAGAGTATAAGCCATATATATATAGGGTGACCAGAGTTATATGCTCCACCCACTTTTTTTTTAAACGGCGGGAAATTTCGAAAAAATAGAAAACACGTATTTAATCATTTTTAGTCTAGTTTATTTTCAGTGATTGATCCATTTTTTTAAACCCCAATATCCCGAGATACAGTGGTCCAACTTTTTTTTTTCAAATGGAACATTATATTTTTTTTTTGCATATTTTTATAGTAATTGAGCCTCTAAAAAAATTTAAAAAAAAAAATTTAAAATCGGTTAGGTTTTTCAAAAGTTATGGTAATTTAAAATATGAAAAACAAATTTCAGTTTAATGTCAAAATCAACTTATTTTTTCTTTAAAGAAGCTCTTCAAACTGGGCACCATCAACGGATAGGCAAGCCAAAGCTCTGGACTCCCACGCTCTGTTTGTAGCAGCACTTAGTGGCAAAGTCAACATCTAGGCAGGCTAGAGTTATTCGACGTTCCATATCTTCGACTGAAGCCACGGGATTAAGGTTACTGTACATTTATTTTTTAGATATCCCCACAAAAAATGCACAATTTTATGGACTGATGAATCAATGTTTACCAACAATGGCCTTCTTAATCGTTGGAACTTTAGAATATGGGCTGAAGAAAATCCACAAGTTACCTTCGCCACACGCCATAAGGTTGTTTTTTCTACAAACGTTTGGTGTGGAGTTTTAGGAAACCAACTAATCGGCCCATACTTCTACAGAGGGAACTTAACTGTTGAAAGATAGTTAACTTTTTTAAGAGACATTTTGCCAGTTCTGCTTGAAGATGTCCCTCTAAAACGTCGGCTAGATATGTACTTTCAACAAGATGGTTGCCCGGCACATAATGCGAGAGTGTTCGACGTTACCTGGACAGAAATTTCCACGAAAAGTGGTTAGGAACTCATGGTCCGATCCAATGGCCACCTCGATCTCTGGACTTAACCCCAATGGACTATTTTTTGTGGGGATATCTAAAAAATAAAGTGTACAGTAACCTTAATCCCGTGCCTTCAGTCGAAGATCTGGAACGTCGAATAACTCTAGCCTGCCTAGATGTTGACTTTGCCACCTAAGTGCTGCTACAAACAGAGCGTGGGAGTCCAGAGCTTTGGCTTGCCTATCCGTTGATGGTGTCCCGTTTGAAGAGCTTCTTAAAGAAAAAATAAGGTAATTTTGACATTAAACTGAAATTTGTTTTTCATATTTTAAATTGCCAGAACTTTTGAAAAACCTAACCGATTTTAATTTTTTTTTTTTTTTTTTTTTTTTAGAGGCTCAATTACTATAAAAATATGCAAAAAAAAATATAATGTTCCATTTGAATAAAAAAAGTTGGATGCTGTATCTCGGGATATTGGGGTATAAAAAAATGGTTCAATCACTGAAAATAAACTAGACTAAAAATGATTAAATACGTGTTTTCTATTTTTTCGAAATTTCCCGCCGTTTAAAAAAAAAGTGGGTGGAGCATATAACTCTGGTCACCCTGTATATATATATATATAATCATATATGATTTAGATAATTAGATCAGGGCACCCAAGTTGACAATTTCATTTACTCAAATTACCTTGAGTTATGAACAGTAAAGCTGCCAGGAATTGTAATTTACATACAGTCCAATATATATCGGGTAGCCCAGCCGTGTTGCTGCTCAATACAATCCCTTCAGCTTCAACCATATCCCCACGCATACCCAAACGTTCTAAACTAACAATACTAAAAATCATGCTAGAATTTTAAATAATAAACATTAAAAAAATAAAACTTGTAATAGATAATGTGATATTTAATCTCTAGAGATAAAAAAAAAAAATAGTATTTACTATCTTTTAAATAAATTATTAAATACTTAATACATTATTATCTACTAATCCTTAATACAATTAGTTCTACTAATCCGTGGAACACGGCTTATAAAATGTGCGCAGAGAAGCTAAACCTGTAACGATAATTTCTACAATTGAAAAAGATGATGGCACTTATACACAATCTTTGGATGATACCCTAAATGTTATAATGGATAAGACTATTCCTTCAGACTCGATTGATTTGGATCAGGAATTAAAGGAGCTATTTCCAGTTTCAATCCACGGAAGGCACCTGGGGAAGATGGTCTATCTTCTACCATATTAATGAAAGTTCATGATTCTTTTCCTGGAATGTTAACTGCGACTTACAATAGTTGTTTGAGCAAAGGAATTTTCCCTCGAATATGGAAAAGGTCAATTATTGTGTTGGTCACCAAACCAGGTAAAGAGAATGTTGATGACGCCTCAAAATTTCGGCCAATAAGTCTCCTACCAATTGGAGGAAAGGCATTGGAAAAACTTTTAATAGATCATATAATGCATTACCTTTACAAGAATCGATGTTTTAGTGAACGTCAATACGGGTTCACTCCCCAACGTAGCACAGTTGATGCTTTAATGAGCCTAAGCAAATTTGTAGACACTGAGTTAAACAACATGGGAGGTGTTGCTAATTTCACTCGATGTGAATGGTGCATTTGTTTCAGCTTGGTGGCCTTCAGTACTACAGCAGTTGAGATCTTGGGAATGTCCAAGCAATCTGTATTCTCCAACAAAGAGTTATTTTTCTGATAGGAGTGCACATCTCACAATCGGTTCCTCGACTAAAAATCGTAATGTTGCAAAAGGGTGTCCGCAGGGATCTAGCTGCGTTCTAGGGTACTGGAACATACTGTATGAATCACTCTGAACCTTACAAAAACCCCCTAACACGCTTCCTATAGCGTTCGCTGGGACTGATATGCAGGGACAGCCGACAGCAGTTGGAAGATGTGGGAAATTCTGCATTAAGTATGATACACTCTTGGGCGTTCACAAATAAAATGGAATAAAAGCAAGTAACAAAAGCAAGCCGATGTTCTTCTCACGAAAGCGAAAATTTGTGAACGAGTTAAAATATTTAGGAATTATCTTGGATCGTAAGCTTTGTTGGACTAGTCAGGTTAAATGCTTAACCAGCAAAGTGATGCAGATCATGAATAGTTTATCCAGAATGAGTAAACTGAGATGGGGGCTTAAACAGCAACGCTCTTAAGGTCACTTATGAAGGAGCAATTCTGCCTCTCATTATTTATGCTGCTTCAGTATGGATTAAAGCCTTAAATGTTAAGAAGAATCGTGACCAAGTCAAGAGATTACAGCGTTGTATAGCTCTTAAATAATTAAATCCTACAGAACTGTGTCGTATGATGCTTGCTGTGTACTGGCCAACATCACCCAATAACGTATAAATTGGGAGAGCTAGCTATGCTTTATTTAGTTACTAAACGCTATCAGACGTATTGTGAGTTATCTTCTGATGATTGGGATGCTCTAATTGCCACGGTCAATAGGACACATCCTGCCTTCTACTGTGATGCTACTGAACAGGGTCTGCTTAGTAAAGAATTAATGGAAACATTGTTTGTATATCTGATGGAAGTAAAATGCAAGACAATGTTGGTTCGGCGTTTGTTGTGTGGGATCCTCAGACATGTAAATTTGTGGTTAATATAGATTAAAAGAATTCTGCTCCATAAATCAGGCGGAGCGAATTGCTCTTCTGAAAGCTACAGAGTGGATCATGCAATGTAACGAGACGAAGTTGCAATTCTACATGAAGTTGCAATTAAGCTATTACAGCAGCGCGCTAGTAACAATAAATTGATCCAAACCATCTTAAGCAATATTCACAACATCAGGCAAACAGGTAGTGAAATTAGCGTAAATAAGGTTAAAGCTCACGTGGGTATTGCGGGAAATGAACAAGAAGCAAAAGCAAAAGCAAAAGAAGCTGCCACAGACGATAACCTACCTATAATCTATAAGTATCCCATATCATATTTAAAGCGCCTACTAAAGACAGCTAGTATGGAAAAATGGGAATCATCTTGACAACATATTGTAAATGGGGCTGTGACGAAACAATATTTCCCCACTATTCAGGTTAGACAAAAGGCAACTCATTACATACCAGGATTTGCGCTAAATCAGTATCTAACAGAACACGGACAATCCAAACTCCGCATCATGTCATTTTCTATTGTACCTTGTGAGATCACCGGCGAGTTGAGTTGAAGAAGATGGGTGATGCTGCACGGGAAAACCTGGCCACCTCTCAATTCTGACTTGATATCGGCAGACCTCTACAAATACTTTCTCCAGTTCATCAGCAATATCACTTTGTAAATTAAAGAGCTATCTCTCTTCTATTTAGTTTTGTTCTATTCACAGTTTTATTATAAATGATTTGTTTTGTTCTAAATTTGACTTTGACTTTGCTATAAACCATTTGATGTATTATAATTTTATAAGGTAACGGTACACAGATACAGTAATTTGAATTTCTAATCAAAACATTATTTTTGTTATTTGGTTTAGATATAGTCGGTTTTTTCTAATATTCTTCCTTGGGGTGGTTATGAATGAACCTTTTTTACAGCCAAATTAATTATTTATTCATTTTTTATATAATTGTTACAACATTTGTTGCTCCCTTACGTTTCTACACTTCACGTGTTGTCCTCAGAGGGATACTTTTGTTTATTGTTACATATTTAGATGTATATTTTATTTTTCATTTTTAAGGCTTCGTTAAGATATTGTTTTAAAATGTTTTTTTAATATTTCAGTTTAATAAAATTGTATATGTTATATGTCCTTCTTTTATTCTATATAACTGAGTCAATCTAATAAAATTATTTTTTCTCAACCTTAATTATACTTCTGATTTTTTAGACCACGAGGTTTTTAACTGTATTTAGTAGATTATGTTTGAGTCACCCAGCATATTTGGCTGTTCATGGTTTGAGTCGTAAAGTGTAGAAACGTAAGGGAGCAACAAATGTTGTAACAATTATATAAAAAATAAATAAATAATTAATTTAGCTGTAAAAAAGGTTCATTCATAACCACCCCAAGGAAGATTATTTTTGTACTTTAAATGTTTATTATAAAGCAGGTAATATTTTATGTGGGCATGCGAATAAATTCCTCTTAATCAGGGTACTGGTTGAGAGAAAACAAAAAAAAAAAACATTATTATCTCTCTAATACCTTAAAATAAAAAATTGAGGTATCTTACATGTTAAAAAAAAATCGATGGCAAATATCTAATTGCTGATGATAATTTAAGAATGCCGCTGAATAAAAAGATATTAACAAATTCATATCACGCACCCAATTCATTCTTCTCATTAGAATTATTTTTAATATTTTCCGTCGTCTTTATTTTTATATTTTCCATGGTTAATCGTAATTTTACTGTTTAAATGCGAACATGCGAATGGTGGATTTCGATAAATTATTTTGTAATTTTAAACTTTCAACCGGTCTTATTTGCAATAACATTGTTACTTACTATGTTTTTGGAGTCGGTAGGCATATAGATAAATAATATAAGGCAAATTTGTCACTACGCCTTTCAGATTGTTCAGTTAAAAGAAGCTAAATTTTTATGTAATCGCTGAGTAATTTTTTTTTTAATCTGAAAAAGGGGCTGTAGGCCAAATAAATTTGGTAGTATCTGCTGATCGATTGTACTATTATTAATTCCAAGATATTTATGTATCTCTCTTGTGTCAAAAGATAAGCAGTAAGATAACTTCTGTTCATGTGGGTTATAAACATCAACAATCAATATCTGGAACAACAATATCTATGCATAACAATAAATCCAAGCTCGCACAGTACAGATCCTACAATAACAAAGCCTTCTCTGAAGTATGCTGAAGCTTACATTATATATATATATATATTTATAAGCTTTCTTAAAAGCTTACAGAATTTAATAAAAATAATAGGGAGGGGCAGATATCTTAAATATTATCCTATTTAAAATTATCTATATGTAAATTTATAAGAAGTAGTAAGAGGAAGTATTGTAATCGTGTCAAATTTTCGATATCGAGTTTTCACCGGAAATATCCGTTTTGAGGTCCTCTGAGTCCAAAAAAGTGGTTTTTAGCAACCTGGTCTTTGTGTGTGTGTGTGACACGCGTAGCTCCAAAACGAAAAACCGTAGAAAGTTGAAACTTGATATTTCATTTAGGTATCAACATGGGAACTGACAGTACGTTATCTGTCAAAATTCCTCAACCGGAAGTACCACTTTACGAGTTGGATGTTTTACTTTTTTGCGATTTTCTCAGAAATGGCTCCGACGATTTTCTTTAAACTTGGAACATCAACCACACATACAAAGAGCTACAACTTTTATTTGAAACATTTCTCCAGGAAAATGCATTTAAGGCCACTTTTGGGGAGGGGTGGGGTTAGGTTTTCATTTAAAGCGCTATTTCAGTTTATTAGACAATTCTATCATCAAAATAATGTTAATTAAAATTAAATATGTTGTTGAAATTCCGAGTTTGAAAAAAAAAATCGGATAACCGGAAGTGCGTTTACTTTACCACTTTCTACATGACTTATTCAATTTTTCGCACTTTTCTCCCCAAAATGGCTCCGACGATTTTCTTGAAAACTTCTATATAAACTAACATGCAAAGATCTACAGCTTTTATTTCAAACTTTCTACTGGACAAATTTCATTTACGGCACTTTTAGGGTAAAAGGGGTTACGTTTTTCTCTAAAGTGCCTATCACAGTTTGATTATCAAAATCTATCAGCCACAAAATTAATTAGAAATACCATAGATGGCCAAAATTCCGAGTGTTAAGAAATTTAGTAAACGGAAGTGCGCTTTTATTGAACAGTTTTTTCAGTTTTCGACGTATTTCGTTAAATTTGGTACACAAATATAAAATTTGTCAATTATAATTTTGAGAACAGGAGTAAGAGAATGTTGTGTGAGTGTTTCACACCAGATTTTTTTTTTTTTGTTAAATCCTTTATATATTGCACATATAATTCGATAATTATTCAGACTACTCGACCGAATTGTTTAATATAATTAATATCTCACAGTTTACTAAAAATTACTGATTGCTATTCATTAATAACCTATCATTTATGATCTCCAGTTGATACAACTTTTGTTTATTACTCTCTCTTACTCATCCATACGATACTTCATCCCCAAACCTTATTTGGCTTCGCGTGAGGATACGACTGTGGCGTTACCTTGCGGATAGCAAGGAACTAATTTGATGTGTTCTATGCCATCATATACAAAGGGGTATTAAATATGTTTAAAAATAACTTTAAAAAAAAAATAGAAGAAAATCAATTCAACGCGATGCAACTTTACAGAATTGTTTTCATTTTTTCATAAATTTTCTTTTTCAGTTGCTATGTGACCCGCTCATACATTGACTACACTTCTAATGAAATAATTACCAAGAAAATTGTTTTTGGGGGGGAGATTTTGGGGTGTTACTTTTAGGATTTTCTGTAAATTTATATTTCAATATAGGTTCCACTCCATATTATTAAAGGTTTAGTAAAAATTCCTAGTTTGAAAAAATTGTATAAGTTAGCACAGCGGGAATTGCATTAAGAGAAATAGGTATGTCTGTCAACTGATTTTTAGTAATCAGGGGGACTTCAAAACATATAAATGGAATATTCCAAATTACTGTATAACATATAGAATATCCGGAACATAGTTAAGAACTTTACTGGGAAGAAAGAAAAAGTGGGGGGTATTATACGATGCGAGTATTATCATTCTCACTAAAGGCAAGTGTGGGCAATAAATGAAAAGGAAGCGCTGAAGATTCAGCAAAACTATAGCCTCGACTTCTAACTTCACTTCACAGGAGTGTGTAGCTTAAACATGATACCTTGGATAAACCAAAAGTTTTCGGTGTGTTGGTGTGAAAAAGACAAAAATAGTGCAGAGTGAGAAGGAAGAGAAGAAAGCGTTTATAAGACCATCAACTTCCAATCAATTTAACAATTTTTTTTATTTGTATTGGTCTTTTATTTAAAGCACTACAGAGAGTTGTCCAGAGAAGTTTTGCAGTGTAATGGAACTTGTTGTTTACAAATGCATTAACTTCCCAGTTTTATGTAGAAGAAAAGAAACTGATAAAAGGTTTAAATTTTTATAGTGGCAGAAATAGTGTTTTAAAAAGTAACTTTATTGCGTACAAATAGAAAGAGATTCCTACCAATAGTCCGTTTCGATTATTGGAAAAGAATGAGCAATTACAAACATTTTATTATTAATCAGTATTTAATTATATACGCGAACGTTTTATTCGACTGACCTTCGTTAAAACATAACAAACAAACTGAAAGTTTGTTTAAAAAAGTTTTTCTCATTTTGTGTTAAAAGTTTAATAGTTTTATATTTTATTTATTTATTTTTTTGGAAAATCTACTTTTAATTTCAGTTTAAGATAATGATGGAGCTTGAATTAGTTACAAAACTCGTGAACTTTATTACAACTAAGTTAAAACACCTGGGAAACCCGCACATCTTCCTTCTCGCCTATAGACCTATCAGCTTACTTCCGACATTAGGGAAAGTTCTTGAGAAACTACTTCTAAAGCGCATCAGCCCCATATTTGCGGAGCTTGGTGTTGTGCCTAACCATCAGTTTGGCTTCAGAAGGAAACATAGCACAATTCAACAGTGCCACAGGGTAGTAGACGAGATCGCTTCAGCCCTGGAGAGAAAACAGTATTGCACGGGTGCATTTTTAGATGTTACCCAGGCTTTTGATTGCGTGTGGCATCCTGGTTTATTGTACAAACTGAAAAAATGTCTTCCCTCTACCTATTTTCTCATCCTGCTTTCTTATCTATCAAAAAGGTTCTTTCAGGTCAGTCGTGGCACAGCACTCTCTCCCTTTTCATCAGTGAGAGCAGGGGTGCCGCAGGGGAGTATACTTGGCCCCGTCCTTTACACAGTGTACACATCAGACATACCTACAAATCCATCCACACTACTTTGTACATATGCAGACGACACAGCCATACTCGCAACAAGTGCAGACATCACATCAGCTTCACACAATTTACAGACACATTTAAATACAATAGAATCATGGGCAAAAAAGTGGCGAATTAAAATGAACCCACAAAAATGCCAACATGCCACATTTACTGACCGGCGGGGTTCCTGTCCTCCAGTCTTCTTCAATCACAATCCTCTCCCTGTAACAGATCTGGTGCGCTGCCTTGGGCTCTTCATTGACAAAAGACTCACGTGGAACCCGCACACAAGACTTAAAAGACAAGCACTGACTAAAAGGGCCAAACTTCTTTACAGACTTATCGGAAGACGATCCAAATTACCTACAGAACTCAAAAGACTGATATATATTTCTGTAATCAAACCAATTTGGACTTACGGACTTGAATTGTGGGGTTCAGCTAAACCTACAAACTTACATACCATTCAAACATTTCAATCTAAGCTACTTCGACAGATAGTTGATGCTCTTTTCTACGTCTCAAACCTTACGCACCATAATGACCTCAACATCCCTTTCGTACAACAACTTGCCAAGACAAAATATCATAAACTGCATACTACTCTCTCCTTTTGCTCTAATCATTGTACAATCTCTAGCCTCCACTACCATCCCTGACAATCCACCTCGCCGTTTGAATCGCCAGTGGCCCCCGAGATTTCCTTCGGGACTGACCAGTGCTACTGGTATCCCGTAGAGAGTGCTACCGCTGGGTAGTTTCTCTCCTCCTACCTTCTCACAGCCTACAGTCTCATTATTCATCCTATTTACTCATTGTATATATGTAATACAGATTGTAAATTTCTAAATAAACAAAAAAAAAAAAGTTAAAAAACAAAGCAATAATGTTTTTTTTTTTTTAACGAATTATTGAGCGTTCACAACTGAGTAAGAATTGATGTGAAACACTGACACTGTAAACAGTGTTAATGGCGAAGTTTACTACAAGATCTGTACTGGACAATAATTTTAGTTAAGTTGACAACGATAGAAGTAGATAATCTTGTGGAACAAGCGTATTTAAGTTACAGTTATTATAATACAAACTATAATTAACTACAATAATATTGCCATACTACAATAGATCCTTCTCAAATTAGTGTCTTTTGTAATTTGAATAATATATTTTTTTATTGCACTATTTATGGGAGAATTCGTAAGAAATACTTAATTACTGGTAATTTACTGGTTAAGTGATGAGTATGACGAGGAATTGGAACTGTTTCTCAAGCTGTCTGCACCATCGAAAACAATCTGATTTTTTATTTTTTTTATTATTTTTACTTTAAGGCACGTCAACATCTAAGGACATTGGCGCCCGGAGCCTTCTCAGTGCACTGCCAGCCTCTCGTTACAGACAACACTGTCTATCACAGGACAGTGCTCTTAGGTAGAAAAAAATCTAAGAGCAGTGTCAATGACTTTGCCATGTCATTACATCGACATGGCAAAGTCATTGACATCGGCAAAGTACGCCAAAGAAATAATTTACAAAAGGTGAAAACAGTAACACTGTTGGCCGCCGACAGCCGCGGTCAACCAAACAAACAACAAAGCCTTTTCATCAATTCTCACATCAAAAGGCAGGCACCGCGATAAGTATGGCCACTAAATAAGGTCAGAAAACTACGAAGGTCGCACAAGGCGGCACACTAAGACAGATGTCTTGGTGTGAGTGTGAACAACAGTATATATAAACTCTATGATATACGACGAGAGGA